>JAQIFY010003094.1:0-12831 GCA_028533085.1 Varecia variegata | reverse complement strand
CCATGTTCCACGCGAGCCCTGGGCTACTCTCACTGCTTCTTCCCAGGCAGGCACTGATGTCTACCAGCAGCGCGGGCCTCCCTGACACCTCAGTCTGGATCAAAGGAAGGGACCACGCTCCCTAATTTTCCACAGCAGAACTTTATACCTTGTCAAGAATATCATTAAATACCAGAATCTAAGTAAACAGAGAAAATAATTTAGCAGGTGGTAATCTGCTCCCAACCAACCCAATAGGAACATTACACATGCCTAGGGTATGTTTTCTAAAGTTTGGATTGTTCACTCCCAGCACCGTGTTGCATCAGCCACATTCTGTCCAGTTCCTTGTAGTTGCCTTTTCTTTGACCTGAGAGATATGTGGCCCGACCTCCACCAGCTCTGAAGAAAACAAGCCTCTGTTCCAAAGTCCTCACTTCACAGATGAGGAAAATGAAGACTGCCTAAGGCACCTCGAAAGTCAACAGCGAAGCCGAGACTAGAACCCAGGTCGGCCAAACTCCAATCGTGTGCTCTGTTTCTTTTAATATGTTCCTGAAATCTCAATAATGGGAAATTTTAATTTTGTATGACTATAAATACACATATGAGTAGTCAGCAACTGAACGGATATGAGAACCCTGAGAAGCACCAAACATATGAAAACTGAATCTGGGTCACGATATTCCTTGGGGACCCATCATTTCTTGGCCTCAAACATAATAGCTGAAACAGGAAGGTAAATTTCAATGGCAGGGGTACAATGCACACTGTAATTGATTTAGAAGATGTATTTAGAGACTATTAATAATGCATGTAAGATGCTGAATATTACTTTTCTCATTATAAATATTTAAGAGCATATAGTTTTTAATAGCACAAGATATTACACAGTGATCAGCTCATATAAATGATGCGACTCGTCGGTTATATGAAGCCCAAGGAAAGACATATTTTCTGGACCTGAAGTGATCATAAGAGTGACATTCTGAAATGAAAAAAAATAAATAAAGTTCATTCTGAAAGACCCAAGAGTTATACAGTCTTAATTCAAGGTGAATCTATCATCCCTTGTCACAAGAGCTTCTATATATTCAGTTTATGCTACACAAAGATAATTTTTCCAGGGTTAGTTTCCTGCCTTGCTCTTTAGTCGAGTTTTAATAGCAATTATCAAGTTGGAAATGTCTATCTTTGATTCTTTTGAAGGAAAAAAGCCTTTGAATATTTTTAGATATCATTCAGCTTCAGGTTAAAGGGGGAAAAAAACCCAGAAGAATTAACAGCTATAGGAGCGCTAATTAGAATTAATTATAAAACTTGTTTGAGCAGTCTGATCAATACAATTAGAGCAAATACTACCATGTCCTGGAGGAAAACAACCCCAATACTATTTGGGTAGGTTTCTTCAGACAGGGATGCTCACTGCTCCGAATGTCTAGTGACCAATTCAATCAAAAGATAGTTGTCTTAGTCCCTTTTCTGCTTCAACAACAGAATATCACAGACTGGATGATTTATAAAGAAATGAAATTTATTTCTCATAATCTATAGGCTGGGAAGTCCAAGGGCACGATGCTGGCATCTGGTGAAGGCCTTCTGTCTACGTTATCCCACAGTGGAAGAGCAAATGAGCACAGGAGACAAAGAAAGCACAGAGGTCTCCCTTTATGACAATTCATTCCTATGATAACTCACTCACTCCAGTGATAATGGCATTAATACATTCACCTCTTACTAGGCCCCACCTCCCCTCACTGTAGCATTGAGGATTACATTTCCAACACATACATTTGGCGGACACATTCAAACCATAGCAATAGTTGCACATAAATTGATATATAGCAATGGTTTCCCTGGAATAAGCCCCTCATTGTCAATCAGTGGGAAAAAATACAGGGAAGAGTGAGAGCCAGACATGGAGGTCAAACACTGGGCTTGGAATTCTACAACCACCATTTACCAGCTGAGTGACCTGGGGCAAATTCCAAAACTTCCCTGAACCTCAGTTTTTATATTCACAGGTAAGAGGCAATAAGATCTATACTCTCTTGCCACTGGGACCACTAGAGTCAACTTATGCCCTCTTGCACATTGCCAGACATGTGGTATCCACTGATACATCTTAGCCAGATCCAGAGGACAAAAATGTCTACCCTAAGAGCCAGTGGGGTTGTCAGGAAGGCTATTTACACCAACTGATGCACTTTGGTACCATGTCCTAACATGAAGATTTGACCTTTAAAATACTAGTGCTACAAAGAAATAAGTGGTTGTAGATCAGGAACATCAAATATATTCTTCTTTATGTTATTTTGAACTACTACCAATGCTAAGAAGCATTTTGGGGAATTTCTTGAATGTGTATAGTTTGTCCATAGCCTCTTGGAAGCAACTGGTCACTAACTTGGTGTCACTTTGGTCCTGGCCATAGACCCTGGCCATGGATTTCAGAGGCCCAGACCGTGGGTTGGGCCATAGAGGTATAGGAAATTTTATCAATGAAGTCTTTTAGAGGAATAGGGCCGAGACAGAGATTTTTAGTTGTCTACCCACATCCAGTTTCTTCTTCCTGCCTTCACTGGTTCATTTACCCACCCTTCCCACTAAGCGCATGCGCCTGAGGAGAAGGGAAGGCGTTTCTCAGCCCCAGGTGGGGCCTTGCCATGACATTCAGGAATGGACATGAGACTAAACATAGGACAATTTTATCAGAAGAAAACCTTAATGTTCTAGAGTTTCTAGAAAAGTTCTTCCTTGTTTTTCCTGGAAAATATCTGGAAGTGACTCTGTATTCCTTCTCCAGACATTGCCATGCGTGACTATGAGGGCCCAACCTGCTGAAAGCAGGCTGAGAGAAAGGCAGCGTCAAGAGAGACAGATGGAGCTGGTTACATTAATTCTGAAGCCTGTCTGTCAACTAAACTTCTAGCTATCTGAACTCATAATTTATTTAATGCAAATTAAGTTGGATTTTGCATTGCTTTCACCCAAGAGCATTTTAAGTGTTATAGAGAACCTCATCATATAAGAGAATAAAACCTTAATTGCACTAAGAGAAAAACTCAATGGAAGTAAACATTTGGAATTTTCAGTCTCTAAAAATCAGATTTAATCAGGGATTCAAAGAAGAATGGTATTGACTCTTAAAGGAAAAAAAAAAGTTTTTAGATCTCTCCTTCAGAACAATTGCCGTGGGAGATGAAACGAAAAATGAAGAATGACATCTTGATTGAGCTGGAGGAAGAGAGTGGTTTCCTTATGAGAAAGGTTGTGAGCTTTGAGGCCAAGCTAAACAGACATGAAAAGGGAGAGAAGACAGGTCTGAACAGCTCTTCTTTTAAAGATATAAAAGGGGGCCTTTCAGCCATTACTCTGTCAGCGTGGGAGACTCAGATCCAAAGAGACCTACCAGAGAAAAGACTGTTAGGGGTTGAAGGGGAAAATAAATCACATCTCTCTCCTCTTCTGAGTTCTAAGCCAGCTTAGAAAATGAAACAGGCATCAGTTAAGGATCTAAAAATATTAGTGTCATTGCTAAATGTTCTGGGTTGGAGAACACAGTTTCAAGCTTGGTCACATATTCTTTTTATTATATTCCTGCTCCACACCCTAAGTAGTTGAACTTGCTTACACAGGCACAGGAAGTGCAGCTGAATAAATTCAAGTGTCCTTCTCCTGCCCTTTCCCTTGCTTGCAGGGACAGAACCTGCCTCTTGCAAGGTCCGTTATAGGGAAGAACAGAACAAAGACTCATATCCATTACAGTCAAGGCAGCTCCTCAAGAGAGAATGAGGCTCAGGCATTGGGAGCAGCGTCATTTGTCACCTTAAGCCTGCCTAAATGAGAAAGTAGGACCAATGGATGTCAGACTCCCAACATCCCGTGAATGAGCTCAATCACTCCTCCTCCACTTAGGGAGCCATAGAGGAATGCAAGGAGGCTGTACGTGCTATTCTAACAGTGCCTCTGAGAGTCAACATTCCCTTGTGGACACCAGAGGACAGGGTGATGCTGTCCCCCTAACAGGAGATGAGAACTCAAGGAACACGCTGGAATGACTCGATTCCAGAGGGAGCCCACCTCCAGTGTGCTATTAAGAGATGCCTCTTTAAGCCGTAAAAGAAGGTCTACAGTGAGAACAATTGGGGAACCATCCCTTTGATATTAGGAGAGCCACAACAGGTAGGTGCAGAAAGATAGAACCGACTTCAGCCAGGAAGACTGGAAAGATCAGTGTGGAAAGTGTCAAGCAGCAATTGGTAGATTTCAAGATGACAAGACTTAGTGCCTCCCACTCCCCATCCTTCCTCTTTAGGTGGGATTACAATCCCTATAGGCCTTTAAAGAACATTTCCAGGGCATTTCTGCTATCTCAATGGTATGGTTAGAAAAGCCTAGATTTTCTTAAATATATATTGAGTTTGGTCCCAAGTGATATATTTCTGACTGAAGCAAGGATAAGTCTTGGGTGGAGACTTCTGACTCAGGAAGATGAGAGTAATTGAGATTTTTCTGAAGGGCAGATGCTCTCGTAGACCTAGAATTCATTAACTTTGCCTGTCTCACTGCAGGAGTACCCTCAAGCGGAATCTAGGGGAATATGCTAGAAAACAAGATATTAGGCCCCAAAAAGATGGCTAAATTCTATATGTGGCAGAGAAAAAATGTGACCAATTTATGAAACAGGTTCCCATTTATAAAACTCAGCAAGGCCTGTTTGAAAGGAACAGGAGAAAAACAAAGAAAAACAGAACCCAGCAGAGCGAGCGATGACTGGGAAAGCGTTTCTGCTGCCATGGAAGGAACAGAGGACACTCAAAGTGTGGATGATCAAAAGCCGAAGAAAGACAAAGTTCAGAGGAGCAGCGGGCAGGGGGGCTCCCTGGACGAGAGGTCATATGTCACCAGCAGCCATGTGAATCCGGGATCTGCTAAGTGTGCTCTTTAGCTGAGACAAATGTGGGGTGAGATAGGACCTACCTAGGGAAATTAAAGCCTTTTAGAGAGAGAAGCAGTGGCAGCAACTACGATGGCTTTCACGAGTGGGCTGTTCTCAAGGCAGCCTCTCCTCCCACGGACTGAGACTGGTCTCTGTGCAATGATCTTACGTGGGCTTCTCTCCCACGGTGATTTTTTCAAACTTCCTGAGCCATCGCCAACCACAGACTCGCCCATTGTATCAACTAGCGGTAGCTTCACAAATATTTACTTACTGGGCACCTACTGTGTGCTAAGCCCTACATAAGTGCTTTCATGTGGTCAAATCTGCTTTGTCATGGTCATAACTCCGTGACACAGGTGTCTTGCAAAGGAGGCAACTGAGACCTTGGGAGGATGAGAGATGCATTCAGGGTCACACTGGGGCAAGTGGTAAGCCAGGGCTTCGAACCCTGGTTTCTTGGCTTCAAATCCAGCACTTTTGTTTCCTTACCACTTCGTTCTATTCCCGCACTCTTACAGCTGTAATCCCAAGTGTTCTCACCACACCCCACCCCAATTTTAATTCAGAAACACAGCGTGAAACTAGAATTCTCTGCAAAGTGTATTAATTTGCTACGGCTGCCATTAACAAAGTACCGCAGAGTGGGCAGCTTTAACCACATAAATGTATTTTCTTACAGTTCTGATGCTGAAAGTCTGAGATCTAGGTGCCAGCAGGGTTGGCTTCTCCCAAAGCCTCTCTTCTTGGCCTGGGGGTGGACATCTTCTCCTGTATTTCCACATGGTCATACCTCTGTGTGTGTCTGTGTCCTAATCTCCTCTTCTTGCAAGCACACCAGTCATGTTGGATTAGATCCCACCCTGATAACCTCATATTACCACAATCACCTCTTTAAAGAGCTTATCTCCTAATATGGTCATATTACAAGGTACTGGGAATTAGGGCTTCAACATATGGAATTTGGGGGAATACAACTTAGACCATAACACTTAGGTAAAATATGCTTTCAACGTATTACGGTATTTTTCAGTTTGCAAAGCACTTTCAAACTCGTTACTCCATGTGATCCTTCAAAACATCCCCATTTGATGGGGGGGAAACCAAGGATCAAAGAGAATGTCAGTTGTGTGCTATCACACAGGTGGCAGGCAGCCAATGTAGAATTCTTGTACAGGTTTGTTTTCTGGCTTCTTACCCCAGTCTAATTGGCACCCCATAGCTCCAGATTGTCTCCATAGAATTATGGCTATAAATTGGAACTTGACTAGGATAACAGATAATGTCACACACAATGCAGATATTCAAGGCCAATCTCAGATGAGGTTATGGAGAAGGAAGAGAATGCCCGTGTGGGTGTTCTTTGTGCAACAGGCAACGGAAGTCTGCCCACAGCTCCCAGGAGTTTTGCAAGGATCATGCTGAAGGGCAGAGCCTGGAATTAGCAGGGCTATATGGTGGCTGACTGATGCCAGAGCCTTGTGGCAGGCCCTGTGAGTGTCGGTACAAACCCATTCCCTGTCCCCTCTTCCATCTAATGGAGCCATGATTTGTTCAAATGACTAGAAAGTTCCACTGGACTTCAGGAGGGTGAGCCCTACTCTATCCACAGTGGAGGATGACTCACTATTACTTAAACCAGGTGTAGGTTTCTCATTCCCCTTGATTAGTGACTGGGTTGGGGTGGCCATGTGACAAATTCTAGCCAGCAGATGTAACCATAAGTTTATTGGGTAGGCCTTCCGGAAAGGCTTTGCCTTTCTGCTAAAGAGGGCAGATTTGTCTGATATGGTTAATTTGCTTATTTTCCCTTCCCTCTTCTTCCTGCCTGGAATGTAGACACGATGTCACAAGGTGCAGTGGCCAGTTTATAATCACAGAGCAGCACAAAGGAGAGAAAAGTCACCAGTCTCAGGATGGCAGGGGACAATGCAGAAGAATCCTGCATCTTTGAGACCTTCATTGGACAGTGCCCCAGGCCTAGATGACTCCGTTTGGACTTTGTGCTATGTGAGGAAAATGAATGTTTCTATGCCACTGTGATGTGGGTTTTTGCTACCATGTAAAAGTAAGGCCAAATCCTGATTGGCGATTCCGAGTGCCCACGTGGCCATTTACAGAACCAGGGGCTGGTTTGAGAGAGCTGGCTCTGGGTTCTGACCACTCTGTCTCACTGAGAGGCCGTGTTCTGTGTTTACTGACGCAGCAAAGGTGACACTCCCCCTTCCCCACTCAACACACGGCTGGCAGGAAGAGGAAGCAGCACCGCCCAGGTGACTCACCTAGGCAGGCTCAGCCCTCCCTGTGCTGGGACAACCAGTTAACCAGGAATAGAGCACAGGCCTTATGGCAACATCTCAGCAGAGGTATGACAAAGGGCAGGGAGAGAACAATGATCAAACACCTCCTACAAGCTACTGAGCGCCAAGCATGTGCCAAGCACGGCTGTAGCCAAAGAGGTCACAGGCAACACATAAAACCAATAAAAATCTTTATCCTTGTGGAGCTTACATGCTAGTCAGGGAAGGTAAAGGATTAACAACCAAATAAGTTATACATTCACATACATATATGCACACATACACACACATATATATGTTAGATATATAACATTTACAGGGTGAGAGTACTGTGGGAAAAATGCCATAAGGAAGGGAGATAAGAAGCGCTGGGTGACACTTTCCATACTGTGTGGCCTCTCTGGCCTCGTCCCCCCGTCCCCATCTGTAAAATGAAGGGCCTGCACCAGGTCCCTTTCATCACTGGCATCTTTGAGACTACCACACGCTCCCTCTGCTTGGGAACTGGCTCACCTTTCAGTGCTTTCTAAAGCTCTTGAATGAACTCCTGCAAATGAACTGCATTCCTGCCAGCCTGCAATTCAAACTCACTCTGTAGGTCACTTCTCCCCTTTGCAGCTCCTGTTGGCACCATTTTCTTCTTTATGGAACTAGTTACAGTTGCAGTTTTATATTTGTGCCATTATTTAATTATATTCTATTAGTTAATTAAAATCTTCCACTCTCATCACATGCCTATTTTTGTCCACTATTATACCCTGATGGTTAACACAGTACCTGGTGCCTACTCGTGCTCAAAAAAATTATGGTTGAATGAACGAATGAATGAATACTCAGGTTGAATGATAGATAAATGCTATCTCATCTCCATTTCTTCAATTTTAAAGACATTTGATGTTTGTCTCTTCTTTAGCATTCCTTCTTTGAGCTTTTCATTGATATTTTCCAAAGAGCACTTTTCAAAATTTTATGTTTTCAAACCCAGAGGACCTAGGTACATATTTCATTGATTTTCTAGATGGAAGAAATTTTGTTTATAAATTATGCAATGTGTGAGCTAAGGTGGTAGTAATGAATTTGTATACAGTGAACTCTGAAGATGCTTCATTACCAGAAAGAAAATGTCCCGTGAGTGTGCACATACACAAATGTACACAGGCAAGCATACACAAATCCAAACTTCCTTATAATTTATAAAGGGGAGGGTGAGTGTAGACGCCTTACTTATGTCCTGCCTCAGGCACTGGGCTGTCTTTCTGCAGTCAGCCTCTGGGCATCTCCTTGTGGGCTCCTTCTCAAGAGTGTGTAATCATAAGGGACTGTTCTGACAGGTAGATACCCTGAGCTTTTGTGGATACAATGTTGCCTGTGAGAACGATCGGATCAGAGGCATTAAATGGCAGGGGACTGCTGGACAGCATAGAGTCATTACATACGGGGAGGAATAATAAGAGACTGGTCATTTGGCACATGGTGTCACAAGGACATCTGGTCAAAATCCTGGTGGCCTATTCACATTAGGTACTATCTGACCTACTGAGACTCACTTATTTCCAGCTTCCCTATTGTGACAATTTGAAAGAGACAGTGATTGGAATAAACTTGATACACTTGAATTCTTTTGCCCAGAAACCCAAGTTAACACTCCATACATAGAGCCAGTTCCTAATGGCCTATTCAGTTTTATATTTATTATTTATACATCTTTCTTGAAAAGCCTTTATAATTCATGTAATTATGCATGTGCCAAAATGGTACATTGTTCTACAATATGGGTTAGGCCATTTTTAAGCAATGCTACAGTCATATTCAGAATACTAAAGAGCCACTCTGGTGTTGTCTATTGAGGTATCTGGATTTGGTAGCTCCTCTCTGTTCAAGTCAATTTCTGGTGGCCTGAGAGGGTGATGCCACTGGCCTGTCTCCACCCAGCCCTCTTATGATGCTTTTCTTCTGACAGATAGGTTGCAATACAAAAGCAACCAACACAACATCTGGTAGAAAGTAGAAAACTCAGACCCTTGTGGTTTTCTGACAACAAAGGCAAAAATCAAACAAAAATCATCAAACACCAAAATTGTCAGTACTATCATTCCCTGCTAACAAGAAAAATAGGGTGACAGGAAGGACAAACCTTTTCCTAGCAGCAACTTTTAAGAGGCAATCATTATAGAGATCTTTATGTAAGGGATATGGAACAATGGAAGAGATATTCTCTTCGGTAGCATTTTTATAGAAGATACAGAAACATGCTTTATTTGGTCATTTCTTATATGGCCCCTTAATAAAATAAAAGGACATCCCCTTAAATAGCCATTCTCTGGTGGCAGTTTTACAGGTGTGAGAGTAATGGTGTTGAGACCTAAAGCTGTTGGTGATCTGACTTGATAGAGGCTGCGTCGCTGACACTGAAATAGGAGGGACGAGCCCACACCGCTGTCTCAGACATCACTCGCTCTGCAGCCAGGGCACAGGAGTTGGTTCCTGACTATTCCATACAGAGGGCTCAGGAGGGATCTGGACTGCAGGGACTGAGCTCTCTCTCGGGCAGGCTTCATGGCACTGGCTTTTTTTCCTCTCTTAGCCTTTTAACTCTCCAGCATCTTTTCTTTTTTTAACTTTCTCCTTTGTCTAGGCACAGCATCACCCCTGAAGTCATCGCCAGGAAAAGAAGTCTTTGCCACATGTGCTGGAATCTTGCTCCAAAGCCCAGCATTTTCCGAGGCCTGAACTGGCTCTAAGTATAGAGACTGGAGAGTTCACCTGGGTTACTGGGCAAAAAAACTCAATGGCATCCAGTTTATTACAATCTCTGTCACAGTAGAGAAGCCAGAAATGAGTGCGTCTCAGTAGGTCGGATAGTACCTAAAGTGAAGAACTGTGTCCCCTAAAAAGATATGTTGAGGCTCTAACCCTTCATACCTGGGAAGGTGACCTTATTTGGAAATGTAATCAAGTTAAGATGTAACCAAGTCAGGACCCGTCCATACTGGATTTAGATGGACTCGGTGAAGATGTCCTTACAAGAAGAGGGAAATTTGGACACACAGACACACAGACACACAGGGAAGATGCAATGTGAAGATGGAGGCAAAGACTGCAGTGATGCAGCCACAAGTCAAGGAATGCCAAGGATGACTGGTGACCACAGAAGCTGGAATAGGCAACAAAGGATCCTCCCCTCGAGCCCTCAGAGAGAGCGTGGCTCTGCAGACTTACTTCAGACTTCTGGCTCCCACCCAGGAGAATTCCAGTTGTGTTAAGCCACCACGGTTGTGCTATTTTGTTACAGCAGTGCTGGCAAGCTAACACAGTCCCCTAATAGCGCTTTAAGTATAAGAGATGTGTAAGCAGAAAAGCCAGAAGTGTCTGAGCTTGGGCAGGATTTACTTTTAACAAGCCCATGACTGTTTGGAGATGAGCATGATCCTGTAAATATAATACAATTAATAATAGTAATGATGGGTAAATTTATCACTAATGGGCTCGGAGTGCACTATCTGGGGGATAGGGATGCTTGTAGCTACAGCTTGGGCAATGCAAAGGCAATATATATAACCAAAAAGTGTGTACCCCCATAGTATTCTGAAATTTAAAAAAAAGGAAAAGAAATCAATAAAAATAAATAAGTAAAAATAATAATAATGATACAACCCCACCAGAATGCCTTGCCATTGGAAGAGCTATACTGTTCTAAGTCCTGCCACCCTTCTTAGATTTGCCTCAGAAGAGGTGGCCTCCCCACGCTTCAGTGCACCAGGAAGGAACCAGGATAGCATTAGTTACCATTAACCTTTCAAGGGCATGCTGAAGACCTGTATCTCCATAATATTTGTCCAAGGAATTGGAGCTTTCTTGGAGAGCTGTCACTAGCTAAATAGAAAGTATGTTATTATCCCCCCAAACATTGGCAATTCTTTGTCACTTTCCTTTTGAAAAGAAAATTATACTTACCCAAAGCATTTCATTACCACCTGAACCGTCTGTTCAACATAAATTTAGAAACCTAAACTTATATAACCCCACAGCCAAATGCATTAGAGTTGGGAGCCCAGGGCACCTGGAATATTGCCATTACAGAAAATAAATTTTGGCATGTGGCCTTGCATGACTGTTCAGTCTAATCTCTGAATAATCTCTGTTTAGAGAGGCTCCTTCAAACTATTTTATGGGAAGTTTTTCCTATATTTTCCTCGATTGCCCATAATAGTTTTTGCCAGGTAGATCTAATAGACTTACTGAGAATTATACCACCATCTATCTGAGTGTTTGGGATTCCTTCTTTGATGTGTATATAAAAAGTAAATTCCCATTTAGGGAGGCATAGCTTCCCCCAGTCAGTCCTCCTCGATTGGCTGGGGACATCTCTGGATACGTGCTATACGGCAGAAAAGCCCTTTGGATATATTGCACGTCCCCCTTTAGTAGCACTTTCGAAGGGTGACTGGAATCATGTCAGTAAGGTTGTGTCTCTTTTAAGGTGGTCTGTTATTTTCTCCCAGTCCCCAATCTCTTTGAACAGGGGTGTAGCTCTGGATGACAATATCAACCCCATGCTTGGCATGCTCATTGTTGCCTCACATATAAAATAGGGAAATAATACCTAGTAAATATGATTGCTGTGCAAATTAAATGAGCTGGTTCTGTTAAAGAAGTTAACATGGTTCCTGATATGTAGTATGTATTTGATAAATGTTAGGTATTAAAAGAAAGAGGAGGTAATGGAGGAAGAACAGAAAGAAGACAGAGGAGGAAGAGGAGGAGGAGGAATTGTTATTACTAGTGGTGGCAGTAGTGCTATTCTCTAGGTCACCACAGAACCCCAGTGACACGTGGCTAACAGCAAAGAAGGCAGCAGAGGTAATAAATTGGACTCAGGATTAAAGATTTTCTGTTGAATTTTCATGATTTATCAAAAATGTTAGCCAACTGAAAACAAGCTGACCAATCACTCTCCCAGCTACGTGAGTTGTCCCAAGTAAAAGACTGAATGGTAGCAGGGGCAGAGGTCATGCTGCAGCTGCCAGACCCATCACCCACTATGGTGGGCAGAATAACGACCTCCCAAAAATGTCCGCATCTTAATACCAGAAACCTGTGAATATGCCATGTTATATGGTAAAAAGGAATTATGGCAGCAGATGGAATTAAGGTTGATGATCATCTGACCTTAAAAACAGGGGGATTAGCCTGGGTGACCCAAGTGAACCCAATGTGATCATTGTGGAAGAGAAAGGCATAAAAGTCAATGTCAGAGTAATGCAATGTGAGAAAGAGCTGACTGATGATCGCTGGCCTTGCAGATGAAGGGAGCTATGAGCCAAAGAATGTGGGCAGCATCTAGAAGCTAGAAAGTACAAGGAGATGGTTTAACCCCTATCGCCTCCATAAAGGAACTCAGTTCTACTGACGCCTTGATTTGAGCCCATGGAAACTCATTTTGTACTTCTGACTTCCAGACCCATGCGATTGTAAATTTGTGTTGTTGTAAGCCACTACGTCTGTGTTAATTTGTTACAGCAATCATAGGAAACTGATATATCCATCAATAATCACACTGAACTACATCCCAGCCAACCCCAACCCCAGGGCTGTGCTCCCTCAGTAAGC
>JAQIFY010003093.1:0-12831 GCA_028533085.1 Varecia variegata | reverse complement strand
TCCAGCCTGGGCGACAGAGCAAGAGTTTGTCTCTTAAAAAAGAGAGAAAGAAAAAAATTAGCCAGAACTCTTGGAAGCTGATACTTTTTGACATAGAGACTTTCCAAATGCAATGTTACCAGTGTCAAGATTAATTTCTTCTTGTACCTGGGCACATTCTTGATGTGGCATATTTCCAGGGCAAGGCCTGACGCACTCAGAAGCTAAAGCTTGCCAAAGGATAATTTAATGTATTCTGTCTCCTCTCTTCCTACTCTCTTCAGACATAGAAAAAAAAAGGATGCAAGTTTTTTTCATGCATTACCAGCTACAGAAGATGAAAGTTTGTTATTTGAGGCAGCTGTGTCTTCTTCCTTTAAATCAATAGAAATCTAATGCCATGCAGTGCATGCCAGGTGGAGACAAATTCATCTCTCAGCACTGAATAACTTTCATGGCATAACCCAGGTGAGAGCTGACCTGAGTCCAAGGAAAAAGTAATCTTTTTAATAGCAAAGTGATGATACCTAAAGGGTGTTTCTCCAATATAATATTTAAACCCTCCCTCAAGTTCTAAGCCTCCCACTGAGGGCTTCGCCAAAAGATATGCAGAAGAGTTGATTAGAATATTGCTGTTACCACCCAGTAAATATTTTAGAAAATTTTTAATTATGAATAAAAAAGATACTGGTTTGTAAGCAAGGAGCCAAAAGGCAAATTTTGCATAATCTCAATTTACGGAAACTGTTTCCTAAGCAGTACCGCATAGTGGTGACTCCTGGACTTTAGGATCAGCCTGAGTCCAAATTCTCCCATCACAGGAAAGCTACTGACCCTGAGAAGTTCATAGAACTTCTCAGAGCCTCAGCTCCTTCATTGGTAAAATGAGAATGATTCAAGAATTCAATGAGATCATCTATATAAAGATCTTATTATGTTCTTAGCATGTAATAGTCGGTCATTAAATATGAAATGTCCAATTTTAAATCAAAGGTTTATTATATCTCAAACAAGAAGCAGAACAATTAATCAAAGGATGGGCCTAAACTATTGACACAGTTTTGCCATCTTGACGGTAGCTTGCTTATGCCAGCCCCAAAGAAGCCTGGAGAGCAAGTGGCAAGGAAATCACAAAAGGCGTTTCCACAGCTTGTTGAGAATTGAATGTTTTTCCTTGCAAGAAGTGGTCCAAAGCCTGGAAGAAGTGGTAGTCAGTTGGTGCAAGGTCTGGTGAATACAGTGGATGACAGAGAGTTTCCAAGTCCAGCTGCCATAGCTTGAGCAGCATTGTTTGTGTGACATGTGGTCAAGTGTTATCTTACAAGAGGATTGGCCTGTCCCTATTGACCAACCTCGGCTGCTTAATCACAAGCATCCTCATCATTTTGTCCAGTTGGTTGCAGTAGACATCCACTGTAATTGATTGACTAGGTTTCAGGAAGCTGTGGACCAGCTGTGGACCAGCACTGGACCACCAAACACACACCATTAGCTTTCTTTGATGAATATTCAGTTTTGGACTGTGTTTCAAAAAGCACTTCATTTTTATCCAACCATTGTGCTGAATACTTGCAGTTGTCAAAAAGAATCCATTTTTCGTCACATGAAACAATACGGTATAGAAATGGTTCACCTTGATGTCGTGACAACAAAGAAAGGCAAGCTTTGAGATAATTTCTCTGCTGATGCTTGTTTAATTCATGTGGAACCCATCTATCCAGCTTCTTCACCTTGCCCATTTGTTTCGAATGGTCCAATATTGTTGGAATAATAATGTCAAATCTTGCTGCTAATTCACCAGTAGGTTGAGATGGATTCACTTCCAACTACAGCTTTCAGCTCATCATTCTCCATTTTGGTCTCAGGTCACCCACATGGCTCATTTTCAAGATTAAAGTCACCAGAATGGAACTTCTCAAACCAGATACTGTGTGTTCATTAGCCTTATCCTTCCCAAACACTTCTTGATATTTCAAGCTGTCTGCGCTGCATTGGTTCCACAATGGACCTCATATTTGAAAAAAACATGAATTTTTTACTTATCCATGGTTTCACAAAAATTGCTCTAAAAAATTTTTTGAAAGATAATCACAAGCCAAACCATGCATTTGAAAGACTGAGGCTGTACCTTCACAATAAAAATAAAACAAGAAGTGTCAAAGTGAAATGTCAGAGATATCAACTGTCAAAATTAGTCCTTAAGGAAATCAGATATTTCATACTTATTAATCTAATAATTATTTAATCAATGTGAGTTATTCTTAAATTCTAAACCTATAATACCTCCCTACCAGCAATATCATATTTAAAAGCTAAAAATTGTTAAATGAAAGCAAAATCCTCAATAAGTTTTGGAAAACTAAGATTGAAATGAAACCTCTAAATAAAATAAACGTGTTGAATAACATACAGCACAGCAAACACCTTCCTAGGAAAGGACTCAGTACTTTATAGTGAACATGGAACTAGGAGTTAATAAAGGTCAGACCTCAGGACATAATATCTGCAGCCTTGGCATTGTCATTTGAGCCTAGTAAAATCACTGACCTTCTCATGAACTGAACTGTTACTATGTAGGAAGCAGTGGATGAACATACCTTTTGGTCCCCAGAAAAATATTCTACAAAAAGTATTGACTAATACTCTTGACTAATAACAAGCATCCTCCTTATTGTTTGTTGCACTGTGTCCCTCAAATGAATATGTCTAATCCCTAGTAGCTCAGAACGTGACCTTACTTGGAAATAGGGTCTTTACAGAGGTAATCAAATTAAAATGAGGTCATTAGGACTGGGCCTTAATCCAGTATAACTTGTGTACTTATACATAGGGAAAATTTGGATACAGAGACAGACACATATGGAGAGAGATCATCATGTGATCATGAAGGCAGAGATTGGGGTGTTGCAGCTACAAGCCACGAGCACCAAAGATTGCCAGGAAACCCACACAAGCTAGGAGAGAGGCCAGGAATGGATTCTCCTGCAGAGTCCTCAGAAGGATCCAACCCTGCTGACACCTTGATCTTGAACTTCTAGCCTCAAGAATTGCAAGACAATAAATATCTGTGTCTAAGCCAACCAGTTTATGGTCCTTTGTTATGGCAGCCCTAGCAAACTAACACACTTCTTTAAAATTCCACTTGTTTTCCTAAACTATCCCAGCTGCCACACCAGGCAGCAGCCTTAACTCCTCTTGTTGCCACTGTGTTGTTTATTATTATTTTATGTCCTCTTAGATGCCCATGAATTTTCTGTTGTTATTATTATTATGTTTGTTTTTTCACCCCGTTGAATCTTCAGTATGATGGGCATGCAGTCTTGTTTTGTAATTCACCAGTCAAGACTGAGAATCAACTCAGTCTGGAAAGCTAGTGTTGGGCCCAGTTTAAAGTTACAACCAACTCCAACCAACCACAAAGGCTGCAAAGGCACCAGAAACCACCAGGTTGGTTCAACCTTGGATATCTTCAGAGTCTGAAATTAGTTATAGTCCAGTGTCCTACCTGCACCATTCCTCATACTGTCACCTTGATCATGATTCCAGCTGCTAACATGAATCATTTGTTTGTTCTTTTCTCCATTAAGAAGACCAGTATGATAGAAGAGGTTTGCCATTTTGGGGGGACACCAGCATCCAACAACTCACTGGAATTCACACCCTAATTTCCCTTTGGAGGAAGTCCCTCTCTTCCAAAATCTCCCTTTTGGGAAATTCCCCAATCCTGACTGGGGAATTCCTCCCAGGAATGAAAGGACCCAAATCCTAAGGAACTACACTAGTTCCTTAGTATAGTCAGGGAGTGGACATGAAAGTAAAACTCAGCCAGTCAGGCCTCCTGCCTGGGACTTGGAATCCTGATCAAGGAAAAAATCTTTCTGAATTCTAGTCATCCCAGCAGCAATACAAAGACCAGATGGTTTCTGCATCATGGGTTCTGATGCCAGGACTGCCTGGTCACTGCCAGTTTTCCAAGACAGGTGCTCCAGCCTCTTGTTAATACTGGAGCCACTGGTTTGCTGCCAGTATATTCTGGTTTCCTTTTCTTTCCTCCCTCTATCCCTTCCTCCTTCTCTTCCTTCCTTCCTTCCTTTCCTTCTTTGGCTTAGGATGACAAAGTTGGTTTCTATAGCTTGCAACCAAGAAACCCAACAGATTCTAGGGCTACCGAAGAAAGAATCCAAACTAGGGTGCAGCTGCACCTCATATGAGCAATGGGATCCTAGGAAAATCTTTTCACCACTCTGAGCTTGTTTGCTCATGCAGAATGTGAAACTGATATCTGCCTTCTTTACCTCTGTGGCTTGTTGTACAATCAACCAGAAAGCTCTTTGCTACTGTTAAGCATGAGGAAAATGCAATGGGATAGTGATGATACTAAAGATGGTGGTGATACCCCATTAGAGTCCCATATGAAAACTGTGCAGGGAAAAGAAATATACAGAGGTGAGATGGAAGGTGGAATACTTAATTCACTTTTTAAAATTTCAGAATAGATTTCTTCCTGAGTATTGCAATAAAATAGTTTAAAATCATATTTTAAATGCATAAAGAATCATCCCTTAAAAGATGCATTCAGTTTTATAAAAATAACACTCCTGTTGGTTTACTTGTTTTGTAAATGTGGATTTTTTGGTTTCAAATTTTCTTAAGGGAAATTCTATCTGTATTTTACAACTAAATTCATGAGTTCAGCAATATCAGATTGTGCAATAATACACCAAAAGTGCAATGCCTGTAATATTTTTTGTTCATACTTCCATGATTTGGCTATGTTTTTTCAATAAACATTTTTATTGAATTATACATTCAGAAAAGTATACAAATCCTAAAGGTACATTTTATTGAATTATCACAAAGAGAACACACCCATATAAATACCAACTAGGTCAAGAAATTGAAAATTACTAGGAAACACCAAAAAACACGCTCATGCCCTCCCAAGCTATATCTTCTCCATCCTCTCAAAATATGATAAGTGCCCTGAATTTTAACACCATGGAATAATTTTTGTTGTTCTTGAATTTTATATAAATGGAATTATGAACCACGTATCATTTTGTATGTGGCTTATATAGCCTATCATTCATTGTGTTCCTGATATTCATCCAGGTTGTTGAGTATAGAGTTGTATTGTTTGTGCTGTGTGTCATTCCATTGTATAAATACCACAATTTGTTTATTGACTCAATTCTTTATAGGAGTTTGAAATGTTTCCAGTTTGAGGATGTTAGCAATGATATGGCTTTGAACATTCTTGAATGTCCTATGGCATTCATATGAATTTCTGTTGGATAGTTGCCTGGGTATGTAATTCTTGGGTCACAGAATATAAACATGTTTAAATTTTGTAGATATGAAACAGTTTTCCCAAAAAGGTTGTAAATCACTAACTCCACATCTTTGTCAATACTTGGCATTATCAGTTTTAAATTTGGCCGAGCGTGGTGGCTTACGCCTGTGATCCTAGCTTTCTGGGAGGCCAAGGTGGGAGGATAGCTGCAGCTCAGGGGTTCAACACCTGCCTGAGCACAGTGAAACCCCATCTCTTTTTGTATATAAAATAAATAAATAAATAAATAAATTTAAATTTAAGCTCTTACTATTCTGATGAAGTTTAGTGTTATCTCCTTATAGTTTCAATTTGTATTCCCTCGATTCTAAGCACACAAAAAAGAAAAATCACATCGTGTTTTATTATTTACACTCAAAAATATAGAAAGAGATGAACCATACCCAAAACAGGCTCAAAACATTCAACCTTCCTCTCAAAATGAACACATATATCTGAATCTTCATGTGTGTAGGAAAGCAAGTGTCCAACTGAGGAGTTCTTCAAATAGCTCCTGTGTAAAATTCAATGTTTATGAAAGAATAAATAAAATATGCTAATTTGAAGTTTACATATATTATTAAAATTCAATAGTAACCACAACAATTGTTTGGAATCTAGACCAATAGAAGATTTTTTTTCCCCCAGGGAAGAGTATTTTATCACTAAAACTGTTAAAATTGTCTGTATGTGTTAATAATCAAAAGCAGACCACCTTACCTATTTTATTAATGTTTTTAAATTCTCTACAGACAAAGCACCCTTTGATTGCCTATATGCAGAGTAGACTAGTCTCACTGCCCCATCTTTGGTTGTCACTAATGGGATTTTATACCTACTTAGGAATGGTAGTGTGTTAAAAGTTTAAGATTTGCCATTGCTTTATCTCTGTGCTAATGCAGACTGATTAGTATTCATTGTTTCTATTAATATTTAGGATATTAATAGAACAAAGGATTAAGTTGCAAATCAGATATTCTCCAATTTCTTTGTGTTAGATCATCTTTGCATAAAATGTATTTGCTAAAGTTGAGCCACAGTTTATTCAACCTTGTATTTCTTGTATTGTAAAACCCATAGTTCTAATTGTCAGTTTCTGTTTTGGGCACTTCTATAAGCCCAGTGCTTGGCATGATGACTGGCACAAATAGAGGCTCAGTAAATACCTGGTGAACACACTTTCTCCTGTGATAAAGGGGTAAGACTCTTGTTTTGCTTGCTTTTCATATTCTCCCACTGAATGACCGTGCTCTCTTAGAAGAATAAGATTATGGTAAATGGAAAGAACTCTGTTAAAAGCTTGGCTGTGAGAACTCTGTGGAACTAGATGGTCTGTCCCAGGAGCATCATAGTCTATGGGCAGTGAAAAGTGGACATGTCAAGGGTACACTGAGAGACTGGAATTGTGCAGTGACCTCTGAGATGCAGAGACAATAACTACCAGAGCTAACAAATGGAAAATCCTGTGGACGAGGGGGCAAAAGTGCTGTGTGAATACAGTAGACAGTGGTTTTAATCTCCCATCTCCCTGACCCCACCCCCAGGCTAGGAGCCTAGAAGATTTAGGCAATAAGTATCATATCTCTATTCTTCTCTGAGAGATCTCCAATAAATGACGCTCGAGCTGAGTCCTGAAGGATGAGTAAAAGTAAACTAGGAAAAGGGAGAATGAAAGGCTTTCCAGGGAAGGGCCAGCAGTTACAAATACCTGGGAATGTCTCACGCCTCTCAGGTGGCTGGGGTGGCTGGCTTGGGGTTGACTAGTCTGCTTCACTCTCTCCCACCAGTCTCATATGCCAGGGCTCTTTCCAAATGGCCTCTCTCTTGTGAAAGACAGTTAGATATTTTTTTTTTTTTTTTTTTTTTTTTTTTTTTTAGCAGTGGCTGGCTTCCAGGAGAATGATTTCTCAGGCCTCTTAAGGCTAGATCAGAACTGACACAGAGTCATTTCTGCCACATTCTATTCATTAACGCAAGGAACAAGCCCAGCATAGATTCCAGGGGAAGAGAATTAGCATTCACCTTTTAATGAGAGGACTAACATATGCCTATAAGGGCAGGAGGAAACGGATACTATTATATGAAACAGTATTGTTCCTTGAGAATTGGGAATGGGATCATCTCAGATAAGCCACATCTCTTCTATTTGGACTACCTCACTTAAAAATTGCATTTCTTTTATTATATGAAGAAGAAAAAAACAAAAGAAAAAAAAAGAAATCCGTGCCAAGGAAATCCGCTTTTTCAGTTTCTCCAACTAATTAAGAACACACTCAAGCCTCATCGATTTCATATTATCCATAAAACAATCAAAAGTTTAAAAATACCTATGCCTGCTAGAATATATTTATTTCACTAGCAAAGTCATCTCTAGAGATCAAATTCTAGACATGCCCTGTTTATACTAATAAAGAAAATTTGTCTAAAATAGAGTCATGGTTCATTAGATGAATCATTTTTATGAGATTTTATATTAGAGGCAGTTCAGTTATAGAGAACAGAAACCACTGCAGGTACTTAAGAAGAAAGGGATATAGTATAGTGAATTAAGTGAATACAGACTCACTGGAAAAGTTGGAGGAGCAAGATCCAGGTTGCTGCAGATCAACTCTGCAGAACTGGCCCACCAAAGGACCTCTAACTGTCACTATTAGAAAGCTGGCAAGTCAAGAAGCTGCAGTCCAAACAGGACCACCAGCTTGGCTGTGATACAGGAAAAATGTATCTCCTGCAATTGTTAATTGGGAAACCACCTCCTGAACCATGCAATGCCAAGAAAAAAATGATGACTTGCATGAAGGCAAATACAAATTATAAATAAAAAAATAATTTTAATTCTTCCTAGTGAAAAAAAAAATGGCTTCTCCCCTGCCCATTTTTAGAACATTTACTTTAGAAAACATCATTTCTCTGCTTCTTTGAAATGTATGGGACTTTTCTTAGAAGCTAAATAAGCCTCTTACCCATTTCATAACCCCAGGAATGTTTCTTCAAGGACCTGGAAACCAACTCTGAAATGTAATCAGCAAGAAAGACGGTGTCTCTATCTCCCAGTCAATGGGCGGGTAGGAGCCTGACTTCAGCTGGTGCTTGGCTCCAAGCTGCACGCCTTCCTGTCATAAAGATATAAATTTACTTTTCCTTTCGATAAGGGCAATGAGAAAACACAGATGGCTACTCCAACTACCAGGTTCAACAGGTTTAGGATCAACTCTGTTGTGATAGATGTGATACACGTCCTCTTACTTGAGTACTAGTTATTGTTTATCTTGAAAACATGTCTGGAATGGGTTGTGTCTGCTTAGTGATATAAAAGGAGGAGATTTCTTTCTGTCTTGTAATCTTTTTTCACAGATTGTCTGTAATGCAAGTCCCATTCTGATTTACACTTATTCAGCAATAAAATCACTTTCTTTCTCTTCTACCTTTGTGGAGAGGTTTTCTGGTTGGCAGAAGACTTTGTTTTTAATTGTACTTCCCCAATCCTTGCATGCCACTGCCTCTATATCTCTGTCCTTCCTTATTTTTTTTTCACTAATTCAAGTCCTGCAGAAGTGCATCTGATAGGCAAACCTAAATCACATCCAGAACTCCAATTTTGGGTCAGCCTTGGAAATGTAGCATTTAGTTTCCCAGTCCCTACAATATATGTTCATCCAAAAGAATGAAGTTCTAAATTTCTAGATGAGTACTGAATAAGGCATTAAAAAATTTATGTGGTCTACAGGAGCTTCAATCTCCCATTTAAATCCTGGAGGAACTCCAGCATCTGTATTTTTCTCACCACAAGCTGCAACCAATACCTGCCACAACTCACACCTTAGCCAGCTGTTAGTGATAATTAATTACCAGTTTGGGGCATCTGCCATGTATGGGCTCTGAGTTAATTACTTTATTTTTAGCTATCACAACAACCCTGAAAGTCGGGTATAATTATTAATATTTGGATTTTAATCAAGCGGAAACTGAGGTTCAAACAGATTATATGTCCTATCCCGAACCATACAATTAGGAAATAGAAGATTCAAGATTTTAATTTAGTTGTTCTGATCTATTTCCCTACTCCTTGATTTTTCCCTTTTCACCTCCAGGGTCCTAGATAAGCCCAGAGGGTTGCTCTCCGGCCGTACCACATTAGAGTTTAAAAAATGCTTTCAAGATAAAGAAATGAAGACTTTTCCAGATGAGGCTTAGTTCAGGAGTGTGTTGCATGTCAACACCAGCTGACGGCTCTCCTGTGCCTGGCCTGCGCCTGACCATTGCTGTGGATGGACAGGATGGGGAGGTGAAGCGGGATTGAAGCCCGGCTCTGCCTCTTACCAGCCAGGTGACGTTGGGTAGGTCACTTGACTTTTCTAAGCCTCAGTTTCCAAATTTGTAAAACTGAGTTAAAAATAGAGTCTACCACACAGGTTTGTGAGGATTCGATGAGATAATACATACCAAGCACCTGCCCCATAGAATGCACCAAATAAAGGTGAGCACTTGTGATGATTTGATGTTCAAACTTAACACCTCACAAACCAGTACTTTCTCATTTGAGATAGCCTGTTCTTACTAATGGAATGAGCAGATGTGTACCACTTCCAAATCAAGGTTGTGAAGAAGCAGTTGTCTTTTTTACTCTCTTTTTTTCTTCCACTGGCTTAATAGGATGAGCAGTGTTAGGAATGGTATACCTACAATATAGACCAAGCCTAATACCATGAATCAGTAGTTGAAGGAGAGTTGCCCAGTGATCAGGAATCTCTCCTTAGGAGTTTACTTGATTGAGAAATGATATCATATTTGAACAATTATACATTTGGAGTACTCTGTGTTACAGTGGCTACTCCTATGCTAAGTAATACACTAACTATTATAATCTCTAATCTTAATTTTTTTAATGGCAATTGAAATTCTCTTTGAGCCTAGGAGTGTTCATAAAAAACATCCTAGAAATGGCACTGCTTGAACCAAACCTGGAAACATGAGAAGAATTTATTTGGGTAATAAAGGAAGAGAATGGCATTCCAGTGGATAAGACGAGTATGGACAAATAATGGCAGGAAACAAAAGCATGAAATACTTTTAAATGAATAGCAATTCATTTATTTTTAATAATTTATTTTAAATAGTAAAGTAGAAGGGTAGCGACGGATCAGTTGAAGGAGCAGGTAGGAACCAGATCACAACAGGCTTTGGACCAAAATGAATTCTATGAAAATCTGACTTTCCATAACCACAATCATTATATAATCTTTGAGGACAGAAAAAGTAATTAATTCTTTCTGGAATATTTGCTAGGATTTATGACATGTTTATCAGGAGATGTGCCAGTATCCTCCACATAATTGATGGAGTTAGGGATTGGGCCAGTTTCAGAGGCATTCGGTTCCAAATTGAACCTGAACCAGAGGGTAGTCTGTGGCCTTTGCAGTAGCTTGAAACAAAATGCTGCCTAGTGAGAGTTCTTTGTATGGGACAGTGACAAACTAGTCTACATCCTCTCTCTTGGGATGTATGAATAGAAAATGCTTACAAGGAAAATAAATCACTTAAGCTGTAGCTATATCCAAAACGGTGTAAAAATATTGTTACAATTCTCCATGAGATTTATGGGATATCCAGTTATTGAAGTACCAGGACCTAAGGCAAATTTACAACAACAGTGTGAAGGTAGCCCAGGTTACCTTTTTCATCTGAATTTCTTTTGCTAAACTCCCTTTACGAGTGGTGATCCAGATGTCCCACTTCCATGCAACCTTATAAACAGACACACCCAACATTTGATGACATACTAAAGAGTTGGTATTTTATCTTGAATGTAGCAGCTACTCCTAACACCAGGTAACAACCATATCAGCTCCCAGGAACTATGACCATTGTATTTTTAATCCCGGCTTATTCACTGCCTAGTAAATAGCCTTGGACTCTGTGACACTGAACAATTTTACATTAATTAAAAAACAAAAACAAGTTTGAGAAAATCAACTGAAAAGATTGTTTTATAACACACACAAAAGTAACATTTTAAAATAGTCCCAACTGTTGACAGGACATTGATACTTGGGAAATTTGGTGGATAAACTTGGGTTTGGGATCTTTAGTGTTGCAACTATGAATCTTGCTGTTGGCCAGAAAGTGGCCATGGAGGCAAAAGGGATACTGGTAAGATACTGCCAATAAGTGAGATGAAAATCAAATGGATGGGTTGCACATTGCAAGACATGCAGTGCTTGATTTATCAAGCAAGTATGTTAAATCACTTTGGCAATCAAGATTTCTCAACCTGTTTTTCACAAGATGTTACTTGGTATTTTACAAAAAAAAGTTTCCAATCAACTATACTGGGAAGATGCTAGTTTAAACACAGTTGATCAGTTTTCTTAATTGCAGGATATTTCAGTCTGTAATATGCTGAGAAGTACTATGAATGTCTAAGAAAATGTGCTAAGTATACAACCTTATCTCCCTAACTTATTTGACCTTGTAGTTTGTTTTAGTGGAACATCTCAAACACCATTCAGAATCACCAGTTTAAGTAGTTTCCATGCACTGTCATTGTGACCAAAGGATTAGCTTTTAATTTAGTATTTCAAATTTTTATAAGAAAATTTAGCCTTTATTTGTCAATCATAACTTAATAAAGATAGAAAAAAATAAATATTTTTAATTCTCTGGAATAAAAAGAAAATATAGCCAATTATCTGGTATTATAGTTAGGTAAAATTTCTTACTCAAAAGAAATTCTAAAATTCCATGGAATTCTGGATTTATCATGGAAACCTCAATCAGAATGAAGAAAAAGAGCCATATTTCTCAGAAGGATCTACATGACCCTCTCCTTGGGAATCGGGTGAGCACCACATGACACGGACTCTCCAGGCCTTTGGGGAGCCCTGCTCCTCCCAAGAAATAAAGTATATAAACAAACAAAATTAATTATTTTATGGTATAGCTACTTTGAAGATACAATATTTTTCACTGCTTTTCTAGCTAAATGACTAAGCTAATTTCCTTTTCATCTTGGTGAGAACAATAATAGTAGTCTTTTTTACTTAAAATATCAATGAACTGACTACATCTTTTCATTAAATATGGTCATGTCATTTAAAAAAAACCTTCATTAAAAGAATGTGTATGGGTCTGGGTGACTTGCAAAGAAAAGCTAAATGGAACAATTATCCCATCATTCTGAGTTAAAATTCAATCTGCAATATCTGTATAATGAAAGTAGTTTGTTTCTAATAATTGTGCCAATAATTAATAGCCTGATTTTTTTTTAACATCAAATCTCCACTGAAGAAGTTTACTGAACTAAGTTTTTTCTTATAATATTAAGTGTAGTCTAAGGAACATTCTGGCTTATATTTTCCTTAAAATTCCAGAGTAGATAACATGAATCTATTCCAATAGTAGCATGTACAGAAAGGGTAAAAGATACCTAGGATTTGGGAAGTGTATGTCCAGGGTCTAGTTCTGCCACCAACCTTAGGCAAGGAGCAAACCACTCCAGGCATTATTTCCCTAACATTAAA
>JAQIFY010003092.1:0-12831 GCA_028533085.1 Varecia variegata | reverse complement strand
TGTTCTCCTGGAGAGAGTTGGAACCCATTCTATTAAGTGAAGTATCCCAAGAATGGAAAAATAAGCACCGCATGTACTCACCAGCAAATTGGTTTCCCTGAGCATCACCTAAGTGCACATTTGGGAATAACACCAATTGGGTATCGGACAGAGGTGGGGGGTGGGGGAAGGGGATGGGTATATACCTACATGATGAGTGCGATGTGCACTGTCTGGGGAATCGACATGCTTGAATGTTCTGACTCGGGGGGATGGGGGGACATGGGAAATATATATAACCTGAACTTTTGTACCCCCATAATAAGCTGAAAATAAAAAATAAATAAATAAATAAATGAGTGAAAAAAAAGAGTGAGGGAAAAATATTCTCTATCCCCACATCTTTCATAAATTCCCATCTCCTCCACTTGTGTCTCTAGCTTTCTCAGCTTTTCACAGTTACCAGATAAGATGGGTTAAAACCCTACTAAGGTAATAATGCCTGGTTATCATTTAAGGAACTTCATGGGCTAGTGTAAAATAAGAAGGCATTGTGTGATGCTTAAAGATGGGGAAAGCCCAGAGGCCTGGCTCTTGGTAATACTGTTTGGTGTTATTGATGTGCCTGCTCCTCCTCCCACCCCACCCCCAGCTCTAGAAACCAGGGCCTGCTTCACACCTACTCTCCATTGGTACAGTTAACACCCAAATGCTCTGGCTCTATCAAAGTACTCAAGCAGGACTCCTTCCCAAATAAACTAATATATGCATACTCCTTTTTTGGAGGGAGATACCTTTTAACCAGCACCTTCTGTGTCTTACTGCAAAAGAATGAATTTTGATACTGCATAGTAAACTGGTGAGAAATTATAAACATAGCCAATTCCTGGTGAGGCTGGCCCTGGTTTGTGCTTAAAAATTTCTGAATTGTCTTATTGCTTGACTTAGTACTTTTGACTTCTAAGGCAGATCTCAGACTGGATCCATGGAAAATTCTACATTCTTAGGTAAAATCATTTCTTGTTGGGAAGACTTGCACTGTCTCAGCCAAGAGCGTTCAGATTTGGGTCTTTTGGGAAGTTACCAAGAATGACAAACACTCCTGGAAGAGATTACAAATTGAAGAATAGGGTGGCATTCTGTGTTGTCAATTTCATTTGGTAGAACATATGACACAGCCCTTTGTCTTATACAAAAAAGCTTTTCCAGTGTCTCTGATTGAAACGTAAAAATCTACAGCAGCCAGATACCCTAGCCAGGGTCTTCTGCTCTTCTAGAAAAGATCAACTCACATCTAAAAGATTTTATCACTTCTTATGGGCCATCAGGGTGTTCAAAAATAGCCATAGCAAATCCAATATTCTCAGGAAGAGAAGGTTCTGACTCGTTTTGTTCTGTGTTCAGCCTTTTAATGTTTATCAATTCTGAGAGGCACAGAGGTGTTTTTGCACGTTTCTGACAAGACCTGTGCTCCACTTTTCATGTGTTATTTCTTATCAAATGCATTTGACTACAACACAGCACAACATTTACCCTTGGCCCCATTGTGACAGAATGTTATGATCTTTCATACAGTTTACCTGGTGTCTGGAGATATTTGTTTTATGTGTGTGTTTGTGTTGTGGGGTGGAGAGCTAGGATGCAGGGAAGCGGGAGAATAGGGAGGTTGGAATGACAAAGATTTGTTTGCCTCTGTTCTCTTGTTTTTTTTTTTTTTTCAAAATAATATGTTCAAATAGCTTGGCTCGAAAGTCAATTTCTGAGCTACCTGGCAACACTCATCCTTCTCTCTCTCTCTCTGTTTTTTTTACATTTGGAGCCAAATACAACCAGTCAGACTTGGCTCTATACCAGATAGAATAAGGGTCTGCTTACAGAATGTGGAGTAGGCAAAATAACTATCCCCCAAATCTCTTTCTTTGGGGTGCATCCCTTTCATTTTTATTATTCTTTGAGATAAGTATTTCAAGTATCTTGTCATAATACATGTAAGATATTATCTAGTGGGAGTGGGTAATGCATTAAACTATCATCAGCAGGTTAGGAGGTGGCTCAACAAACTAAGCAAGCAGATATGGCCTTGAGGAGAAATGGAATAAATGTTTTGATGGGCAGTGGCAAGGGAATGGTCTGGAAATTCTAATTATAATGAGTACTACCCCTCCAATCACCATTATCCCCATTACATCATCATCATTTATTGGATGATTAATATATGCTTGGTGTTCTACAAACATTATATCATTTCCCACAATAGCCCTGAAAAGTGGATACCACCATTATCTCAATTTTATAGTTGGGAAAACTGAGGCCCAGAAAAAGCCAAAGTAATTTGCACATGTTTCACAGATAGATAGAAGATGTGAATTCAGGGTTCTAACCCAAGTCAAGCAGGAGGTAAATACTACCATGGAAGATCAATCTGTTCAGTAGGTATAGAAAAAATATTCCCTTTTGGAATATTTTGGTTATTGTCTTGGATGGGAACAGCACAAGCAAACTGAAGAATGCAAATGTTATGTCTCACCAATTTGGGAGGTAGGCTCAGGATTCACAGAGTCCTGTTGTACTATAACAGTATAACAGATGGGTCATAATAGAAACCCCATTTCCTGATCAGAGATAGACTTTGTTGCTTGAATTCAATGTGTCACACTGAGGACCGAGGAGGAAAAGGAGACTAGTGGCTCTCACAGGTCTTTCTGCTTTGTTTGGTTTGTGCAAGTCTCTTTATCCTGTCAAGTGCAGGCATTCATGTAAACTGGCTTGAGTTTAGTCTCTGATGGAAGCTTTATTCTTCCAGAACATGTGAGCATTACGAGTGGCTAATAAAACTGCAGTAACCTTACAGTTTGAATTGTTGGGGCTCAGAAATGATACCCTAAAATATGGTATTTTACATGCTGAACTAATGAAGCAGCCTCAAGGTCTCTCTTTGACCTTCCCTGGCCTTTCTGTCTGTCTATTCTACTCTCTCTGGAATTTCTTTACCTGATTATGAAAACTTATTTCTAAAAGGAATGCAATTGTTCTAAGACCACCTCCCTAGGAGTTTTATCAAATAACCGGGAAAGATTAACCACCAGAGAACAGAAGAGACTGGGACTTGTCACCACACACAGACTTTTCATCTATTTTTTTTTTTGAGGGAAGCTCTGAGAGATTAATCTGAGGTTCTTTGAAAAAAAAATCCAGCAAAGCCAACCTTAAAAAAAGCCTACATGATCAATCACTATTGTTGCTGCACTTTATGCAACTAATCAGGCCAAGTTAATGAAACTAATATTATTTTACAAACAAATTGGTCTTACTGTGGTTATATTTGTCAGAAATTAGGGGACTAGAGAAATGAAATTATGTTTTAGAAGAAAACTATAGTATACTTGTTATTAGATTCTAGCCCTGTCCATTGTTTTTGAGTTTTTATTATCTGGACTGAATCCTGAATTCTTAGTTTCTTTTAATATCTGATCACAAGTCTCTAAACTAACATTTTCAATTTCTCTCCCACCCTTCTGATTTAGAATCACTAGAAATTAAAACTACCTTTTTGTTAACCCCTGAGACCCACAGGCCAAAGCTGGTCAACTTGGCTTTAAAAAAAAAAAAACTGCAACAGCTTATATTTGCACAAACTTTGTGACATGCAAACTACAGACCAGGAATTCTGTTGATTGCCACTACCTGCTTCTGCTCCACACATAGATGCTTCCAACCCAAATCTAAAAATCTTCTCAACAGACTACCCTCCAGACTAAAGAAACTAGCTTATATTTAGGTTCGTGCAAAAGTAATTGTGGTTTTAGATTGTGAATTTTAAATCATTATCACTAGGCTCAAACACATCTTTATTAATCAAAATGGAACCATTACAATCAACACATTTTTGACAATGAGAAATAAATTTGTTTATTCCTATAGCATAAAAATCTGTGCTTCAGGATTTGATGAACTCTTGGAAAGCTTTTTTTGCATCCTGATGGTTGTGGAAGCGTTTTCCCTGCAAAAAGTTGCCGAGATGCTTGAAGAAGTGGTAGTCAGTTGGCGAGAGTTCAGGTGAATATGGCGGATGAGGCAAAACTTTGTAGCCCCATTCGTTCAACTTTTGAAGCATTGATTGTGCGACTTGTGGTTAGGCATTGCCATGGAGAAGAATTAGACCCTTTCTGTTGACCAATGCTGGCTGCAGGTGTTGCAGTTTTCAGTGCATCTCATGGATTTGCTTAGCACACTTCTCAGATGTAATGGTTTCACCGGGATTCAGAAAGCTGTAGTGGATCAGACTGGAAGCAGACCACCAAACAGTGACCATGACCTTTTTTTCATGCAAGTTTGGCTTTGGGAAGTGCTTTGGAGCTTCTTGGTCCAACCATTGAGCTACTTGTATGGTTGTCGTATACAATCCACTTTTTATTGCATGCCACAATCCGATTGAGAAATGGTTTGTTGTTGTGTACAAGAAGAGAAGACAACACTTCAAAATAATGATTTTTTTGATTTTTGGTCAGCTCATGAGGCAACCACTTATTGAGCTTTTTCACCTTTCCAATTTGCTTCAAATGCTGAATGACCATAGAATGGTTGACATTGGGTTCTATGGCAACTTCTCCTGTTGTTGTGAGAGGATCAGCTTCTATGATTGCTCTCAATTGGTCGTTGTCAACTTCCAATGGCTGGCTACTGTGCCCCTCATCTTCAAGGCTCTCGTCTCCCTTCAAAACTTCTTGAACCACCACTATACTATATGTTCGTTAGCAGTTCCTTGGCTAAATGAGTTGTTGATGTTGTGAGTTGTCTCCACCGCTTTATGACCCATTTTGAACTCGAATAAGAAAATAGTTCGAATTTGCTTTTTGTCTAACATAATTTCCATAGTCTAAAATAAATATAAAATAAACAGCAAGTAGTAAGTCATTACCAAAAAAACATAAAGTGAGAAATGAGCATTAAAATGATATATAATCTAACCACACTTATTTAAGAATGTATTCCAATATCAAATGGCAAATTTCAACAATGCTAAAACCGCAATTGCTTTTGCACCAACCTAAATAGATTGCTCTAGACACTAACTTTTGTTTTTCTTCTGTTTCCATAGAAATGCCTCTTTTTAGAAACCTGTTTGCCTGTGCCATATAGAGATTAAACTTTGATGAGAGCCCTGCAGATACCACTTGCTGAATTGAAACACAACTGTTTAATTGGACTGACCTATTCCCAGAAATGGGAGATTGGTTTAATGGAACCCTTTGCCCCTCAGCTACTAATTTGATTTTTCTCTCCTTAGCCATCAACTCAGTTTTTAACATATGAAACTTTTAGGGAAGTTTCAGACAGGGGAATGTTAGTACTTAGAAAGTGATATCCCAAAATATTGTGCTTTGACATGCTGAACTAAAGAAGCAGCCTCAAGGACTCTCTCTGATCTTTCTATGCCTCCCTGTCTCTCTGTATCCTTTTCCTATTCTTCTGAGGCAATTCTGAAAGGTTACCTGGGGGACTTTATCTGCATAATGAGATAATTTTTATTTATAGTCAAGTTTTGCCCATCACCTTCCCACTACCTCCCCCAGAGCTGAGAGGAATTTTTTCCTAGGCCATTGTTCCTTGGGCTCATTCATTTTCTAGGAAAACAGTTTACTCCTACACCCCCAACTCCTCTACCTCTATAAAGAAGGGTCTATAAGCATATGGACCTCATTAAGTGATTGGACAATAATTCTCCTGTGATTCCTCTGTGCTATGCATGTTAAATAAATTTTGTATGCTTTTCTGTCCTATCAGTCTGCTTTTTGTCACTTCATTTTCAATGAACCTTCTGTGGGTGAAGAGGGAGCTTTCCCTCCACCCCTACAGAATGAAGATCATTTATATTCCTCTCTGACACTAGTAGATGGAGGATGTCAGAGTCCTGTACACCAGAGATAAGGAGAAACTATGACTGATACTTATAAGCCAAGGGTCTAAGAGAAATATTTGTAACAGTCTACAACTTTATAGAGCACATTCGTTTAGTTTCTGCATTATGGTTATGACATACTCTTCTCAGTGCTGTCTCTGAAATAATTTGGGAAGTCACTAAATTTGTCTTTGGCAGCTCTAGGCTCCCCTGTTTAATAATAATAAGTACGATTCATTGAGCATTTTGCATGTGCCAAGAATTGTGTTATATGCTTTACAAAGGTATATATAATCACATGTAATCTTTATCACAAGGCTAATGGGCTGTTTTTATTGAGTGCTTCCTATTTGTCCTGCACTATGTTATGTGCTTTCTGTACATTACCTTATTTAATCTTCACAGTAACTTTATGAGGTTGATGCCAATATTGTCTCTATTTTATAGACAAGGAATCTAAGAACCAGTAGAATGAAATGATTTGCTTAAGATGACACACTTAGAAAGTAGTAGAATTGAAATTTGAAATCTGGCTTTCAAGGAAAAAGTTGAGTCTTATTCACACTAAGATGTAGTATTGGGTTTAGGAAGATGGGGGAAAGAGTGCAATGTCTGGCTCAGGTGGAATATTTTTCATCCAATTATTCATTCAACTCCTTTCGTCAAGTCATTCAGACCAAAGTTCTTGGAATCATCTTTGACCCTTTCACATCCATATCCAGTCTATCAGAAAATCTTCAAAATATAACATATACAGAAACCAACCACTTCTCCTTATGTCCACTGCCACCACCTTTGTCCGTGCCACCATCGCCTTTCATTTGAATGACTGCAACATCTACCTTCATTTGCTCTAGCTGTCTATGGAAGACATTGCTAATTGTCCATCAAAACCCATTTGACCTTCTTCTATAGTCAAAGAAATACAGCTGAATGCATAGCTGTCTGTCTGGACTACATACACTATCCTTGCTTTCAGTTAGATATGGCCATGTGACTAAGTTCTCATCAATAGAATGTGAGCAGAAGTGACATGCATTATTTCTGAGTCAGGGACTTATGACATTTGGGCTTGCTTCCTCTATACCCTTGTCTTCTTTTTCTGTCTGTGAGGGCTAGATATCTTGACAATATGACTTTGAGCTTGCAGTCCATGACAAGGCCCTAAGCAATGGCAAGGGAACAACTTGGAAAGAATCTGGGTTCATGAATTATCATGAGCAATAGACCCACCCTGCAGATCTGAACCATTCACATCAGGGCTGTTAAGTAAGAGAGAAACAAACTCCTTTCTCTTAAACAACTACCATAAGGTTGGTTCACTTTGTTATAGCACCTTAGATTTACCCTAACTAATATACTCCTTACAGTCTGTTCTCTACACAGCAGTCAGAGCAAAACATTTAAAAACATAAGTCATATCATTTTTCTCCTCTGCTTAAAACCCTCTAGTGATTCCGTGTTTCTCACAATGTAAAATCCAAAGTCCTTAAAATGACCTGTTCATGCTCCTACACCTATATTACCTCTCTGACTCTTCTCCAATCACTTTCCTGTTGGCCCACTTATTGTTCTCTTTTCTGTCTTTGAACCAGGGAGACACACTCCCGCCAAAGGGACTTTGCCCATATTGTTCCTTCTGCCTGGGAAAATCTTTCCCAGTTACCTGTATGGCTCATCCCTTCATTTCATTTGGGTCTTGACTCAATTATTACCTTTATAGAGAGGCCTTTCTGGACCATCCTATATGAAATAGCACCCACATCACTGATTAACTGTTTACCAGGCCTTAGTTTTCTTCATAGCACTTTTTGCTTGTTGACATATGTATTTGTTTATAATCTGCCTCCTCTATTTAGAATGTACACTTCATGAGAAAGGGGAATTTGGTTCACTGCTATATCCCTAGTGCCTAAAAGATTGCCTAGCACATAGTAGGGCTCAATAAATATTTGTTGAATGAATGACTTTATTCATTAATCTTCCATAATCCAGAAGTCAGTGATTCTCAAACTTCAGTCTGCTTAAGAATCACCTGACTGCTGACTCCTAGAACTATATCCATTCGGATTCAGATTTAGCCGATCCGGGGTGGGTCCCAGGAATTTGCCTGTTTTAAACATGCACCCACTCCTTGTAATTTTGATGCAGATGGTAAAGTGACACCTTTTTTATAAATACTGCACTAGACTGTAAACTCCATGAGGGCTTTCTCAACAATGCCTTGCACAGTGCTTCACATATAGTAGATGCTTAACAAAAATTTTTAAATGGATCAATGAACAAATGATTATTGTAGTTTCTTAGTTTTCAGGTACTTTGCTAGATGGTGAGACTAACCCAGTGGAGGCGCCTTAATCTTTAAACCCAGTTGCCCAATAGTCCAAGTCCCTTAGGCCTGGGATGGGAGTCTACTCAGTGCTGCTATAATGTGGACTAAACTGTTCTTTGACACAGTGTTTCTCAAACTTTAGTAGGCACAAAAGTCATCTGGGTATCTTATTAAAATGCAAATTCTGATTTAGTGGGCCTGGGATGAGCTTGGGACTCTGTATTTCTTACAAAGTCCCAGGTGATTTTGATGCTGATGCTGCTGGCCCATCAACCACACTTTGAGGAGGAAGGAAGGCTTTAAGCTAAAAAGGGATAGTGGATTTAGCCTGATGATCACTGTTTTCCTGGGGGTACTTACTCCTGTGCTGCAAGGAAAATTCCTTGCCTGAGGCCCAATGGTAGCTGCCTAATTTTCGAGCTCTATAAGAACTATACGTGTTTTAATTAAAAAAGACCCCAAAACAATTAAGAGAGAGCATCTAGAGCGACTGTAAAACTCATGGATGTAAATTGTGGTGGTGGTGTTTTTCTTAGGGGGAAGGAATGATGTTCCTGTCTTTGTTTAATTAAAAAATGAAACAAGGGAGGTTTTGTAGGTGATAGGCAGATGCCTGAAAGTGTTACAGAGAACTTGGATGAAATAATTTTTGTTTGGTGAACAAGACTTAGACATAGTACATCTCTTCACTTAGGCCACCTGTGTGGGATAATTTGGGAGCTGGCCTTATAAGAATCCTAAAATTCCAACTGTCACTTAATTCTTTTGCCTTAATGCATTTAGATACCAGAAGTTTCCCCAGGACAATGTAAATGCCCCTGAATTAGGAAAACATTAACTACTTAACAGTCATTAACACCTTAGGGCAGGGGCTTTTAACCCTAGGCCTTCTTGTTTATGTCAGGAGAACTTTGAACTCTGAAAAATTTTATGAAAAATTTATGTATGTACACATATATATGTTTTCTTTGTATTTTTTCTAGGGAGGCAGTCCATAGGTTATATAGAATTCTCAGGTGGTTTTTATGATTTCCCACAGGCAAAGAATATTTTTAGATACAAGGAGAACAGAGATTAGGACAGGGGATTCTAAATGGTGGGGGGGAAATGTTCAGCACTTTATTGCAGTTTGTTTTCTTTTGCTTTATGTGTTTCTTTCCCTCCATTAGATTATATCTTCCTTGAGAGAAAGTCATACTCATTTGTTTTATCCTTGATGCCCAGCACAATGTCTAGCACAGAAAAAGTATTCAATACATGGTTTTGAAATAAGGAATGAAACCAGGCCAGGAAGGACAGGGTAAGGAGGGATCATTGAAGCACTGGGCTCTGGGTGGGTAGGTGGAGGTGAGATGAACGTGAATGGAAAAGACAAGGCTGGAGGGGTGTCCAGAGAAAACTTCAGTGGGTTTGATGCTTTTTGTAGGGCTCAACTGTGTATATACATATTCTTTTTTGGGATCATTCTTGATGGGAGATAAAATCCAAGTCTAACATCTCAGATTTTTCCTCCTTGTTTCCTAGTTAAGACGTGCTGTTCAATCAATAAAAATGAATAATTTAAATTCAATATCCCTCTGTCACTATCAATAATACTTTTGTGAGTGATGTAGTACTATGGTAATTCAATTTGTTAGTCGCTGCTACACTTTCACGTGACAGTCTGCTGAAGTTGTAAACTTAATTTACTCCAGGCACTTGACACAAGTAACATTGATGGGTTTTATCTTTTAAAGTATTGATTTTTCCCCCGAAAATATCTCCTCTGTATTTATGTTTATTGAATAAACAGGCACCTGTCTGGTTAAGGAAAACTTTTTTAAGCTAAGGAAGCTTCCCCCTTGGTTTTAAGCAGGTCTTTGTTGAACAACTTAAAACTCAGAACCTCGGGGCTGGAAGAGACCTGGGATTTTATGTTGTCCTGTCTGTTTGCCCACTTCCAGGGGCAGCTTTTTATCATCTAGGGCAGCAGAGTCCACTGTTGGATAGCTCTCATGGTTAGAAAGTTCTCCACAGTGGGGACAAAACCTACTATTCTGCAACTTTGACCCATTATTGGCTTTCCTGAGTGACATATTGTAAATCTATCCACCAACTGCTTGTCAGGCAGGCTTTTCATATATTTCAAGGCTGTTTGCGTGTACATACAGGATTTTTTCCTGTCCAGGTTAAACATTCCTAGTACTTTCAACTCCTTTTCATTTGACAGGGTTTCTGGATCACCTCACAGTTGTGGTCATTCTCCTCTGGCTGTACCACAGTAGTTGATATCTCTTTTAAAATGTGGCATCCAAGAACAAACACAGTGCTCCTGATGAGATCTAAAGGGATTGAACTTCACATAGAATTCTTTTTAAAATGATGCTGTCAAACCATTGTCCAACTCCCTAAAAGTAAAATTAACAAATTTATATTTTCCATGTCTCTCTTTGTTGTTTGTATCCCTTTATTAAGTTAAATTTATCCACTTGACTCATTTCTCCATAATGAGTAACTTACATGCAAATAAAATGAACAACTTAAAAGAAACAAATAAAAAGTATGGATCCACTAACAATTATGTTATAAATAAGTGCAGATCCCCCTTGATATAAGCTCTCATTATACCCTGTTCCTTTCTTTCATAGGAAGGACTTACTATGACTGTAATTAATTATATCTTTATGTATCTGAGCATGCTGAGGTTTATAAATTAATTGGGGAGAACTGGAAATTTTAATCAGCTTTATTTTCCTTGTATCATTCTTTAAAATGTTTTTTATTTTGGAAAACTTCAAACATTTACCAAAGTAGAAAACATGAACTCCCATGAACTCATCACCCAAGTTCAAGAAGTTCATGGCTAGTTTTGTTTCATTTATGTAACCCTACTCCTCTATCCAAGATTATTTTGAAGCAAGTCCAAGGCATCATTTCATCTGAAGTATTTCAGTATGTAATTTCTAAAAGATGTAAGCTCTTTATAAAAATTGTATTCTCAGTACAATTATCACATCTAAAAATTTAACAGTTACCATTCAATAATATAGCCAGTGGACAAATTTCCTTGATTTTCTCATAAATTTTCTTTTAAAAGTTTGTTTAAATAAAGACACAAATAAGTTACACATACAGCAATTGGTTGATATGTCTCTTAAGTATCATTTAATCTTTAGGTTCTTCTTTCTTTCTCTCCTCCTCCTCCCTCTTTCCCTCCCTCTCTTATCATTTATTTTGTAGAGCTTCCCAGTATGAATTTTGCTGATTACATCCCAGTACAGTTTGTCTGCCCTCTATTTGCTATTAAGTGGTAGACTTAGACACTTGATCAAATTCAGGTTTGATCTTTTCACAAGAATACCTCATAGGTGGGGTTATGTACTTCCATCAGGAAACAAGTAATGTCTGTCTCTCTTTTCTGATGTCAGCAGCCACTGATGCTCATTGCTTAGATCCATAGGGGTTGTGAAATGGTGGTAATCTAGTACTATCATAATTTCTTCATTTATTAGTTGGAATACTTTCATAAAGACAAATTTCCTCTCATCAATTGTTTGATTTCAGTGAGATATGTATCATACAAGAAAGGTAAGATGAATTCTTCATTGTTTTTATGTATCAGTTTTCAAAATAATGAGTTGGTTCACTAGCGTCCCCCAATTGTGACCAATGAGTTTTGTTTTACTATCATCAAGACCTCATCTTTAATAAACCTTATGTGTTTCAATATTGCAGTTATTTTTATTGATAATGAAATTGTTCCAACTTTGGTCAGTTGCAGCCTCTTCAAGTTGACTCTTGAGTCCTTTGACATGCCTCCGTTTTGATAGCTTCCTTGCTGTCTAGTATGACAAGAGGACCTAGTCTCAACTTGAACATTTCCTGTCCCAGCCTTGTAATTTCTTCTGGCTCCTTTTAGTGGGAAATTGTATTTGGAGATGATAGTCTTGGTGCTAGGGTTGCTCATTGCTATTGGATTGGTCAGTGTTTCTAGGCTTTTTCAGTAGACAAAAGAAGGTATTTTTAGAAGGTATTTTTAATATAAAGCACATCATGAGTTTATAGGATATTTCTAACTCAAATTCAGGACTACAGGGTTTTTACTTGATGTCATTGATCCTATGTCTATATATCCTTTTTTTCTATGCCAAAAATCCTGCTTACACTAAAAAGTAATTATTTCCTTTATCACAATGATACCAAACTATCACTAATAAGACTAATGAAAACAATTTAAAATTTTAAAAATTAATTCTATACATAAGATATATCCCACTAGAAATGGAAAGTCAAGTTACTACATTTAAAAGTCATTAGAAATTGTTCCTCTCTGGGTTATTATGGTACCAATTCTATGAGCAAGTCCATTTCTTTTAATTTTATGTTGTCTTTTATAATTATGTAAAATATGAAAAAGAACCAGACTCACAATTCTAAAAAATGAGATATATTTAGAGAAATTTAACTTCTATCCCTGTCCCCACTACTGTGTTCCCTCTCTTCCTTATAGATAACCATTTCAAAAGTAATTTAAAAAATTAACATTATAGTCTAATATACATACATAAAAGATAACAAGTCATAGGCATATAGTGCAAGGAGTGAAAACAACAAAATACCCGCCAACCACTTGTTAAAGAAC
>JAQIFY010003091.1:0-12832 GCA_028533085.1 Varecia variegata | reverse complement strand
TTTTTTTTGTGAAAAACTAAGACATTAGCCTAGTCCTTCACAGAGTCAGGGTCCTCAGTATCATCACTGTCTTCCACCTGCACGTCTCGTCCCCCTGAAAGGTCTTACGGGGCGATAACATGCGTGGAGCTGTCATCTCCTGTGGTAGCAACGCCTTCTTCTGGATACCTCCTAAAGGATCTTCCTCAGGCTGTCTTACAGTTAGCTGATTTATTTTTTAGTAAGTAGGAGTACACTCTAAAATAACAATAAAAAGTATAGTATTGTAAATACATAAACCAGTAACATAGTCATTTATTACCATCATTAAGTATTATGCACTGTACATAATTTCATTTGCTATACTTCTATACAACTTTCAGCACAGTAGATTTGTCTACACAAGCATCACTACCAACACGTTAAGATGGCTATGGCATCACTAGGCAGTAGGAGTTTCTCAGCTCCATTATGATCTTCTGAGAGCTGCTGAACATGTGGTCCATTTTTAACTGATATGTCATTATTACTGTAATTTGACTCTACCAAACAATTGGAGAACATGAGATAATGACCATAAGAACTATAATGTTAATGAAGTCAATGGCAGAGAATAAGAAATAATAATGGTTTAATTAGTAAATCAAACTTCATTCATATCCAATAATTTTTTATAGAAGTCATATTCTGATTTCTCTTCAGATCATGTAAATCATTCCCCTTTTAAAATATAGAAGTCAATTTGCTTAACTGAGAAAATCTATAAGTAAAAGTCATGAAGACAAAGAATAAAAACCAGTTGCTATCTCATCCCGGAAATGTAACCTCGATTAACGTTTGGGTGTTTGCTTCTCCATAGGTACTTCTGTTCAGCACAAAAGTGTCAGTACTTTTTCCTTGTGTTTTATCAAAAGTGGCATCAGTAGTTAGCTACAGTTTAAATTCAGATTATTTTCCTTGTTTTTCACCAACCAGAGTTTTATATGTGGCTTGACTTTGCTGTAACCCTCTCTTATATAAACTTTCTTATTGGAAGGAAACAATATACGGCTTTGTGATTTCTGCAGGTTTATGATTTGGTGACACCAAATATTACATTAAAAAAAAACCTCTTCATTTTACTATTCAAATATTAACTCAGTTATGTTAAAGCTTTGAGTTGCTTAAGTAACTTCTTACAATCTAACTGCCTAAATTAATTTGATTTTTATATTTATGATGGTTTTTGAATTAACTATTGATAGCTTCCAAGAGTTTGAAATAAGTGGAACTGAATATATTCTCTTCAAAACCTTGCTATCATGAGGTATGTTAGGATAAAAACAAGTCTCAGTTCATAACCTGCCACACTCGGTGGCAAGCACGTGTGCACTGCTCCATCCATGTGTGCACACAAAGCCACGCAAACTTTCCTGCAAATCTGGTGAAGTCTCTCATTTCTGCCTTTTAGATAATCCAGTAAGTTTCTGGTGTGGAAGTCTCTTTGCAAGATCCAGTTATCCTTTGAAAAAGATCCTATGACAAAAATCATTTGTTATTTTGAACAAAGAAGGGACAGGGTCCTAAGCCTAGGGCTCCATTCCAAACAGGACTGCTAGATCCTAGGACTTACTAGATTCTTTGCCCTTTCTTCTCAGAACCAAGGTTTCTGCAAGTATTTCTTCCTTATCTGCATATTTTTACTACTGATCATTAGCAATGAAAAATCATTTCTATTATTCATTATGCTAATTTACAAGTTCTTTCATGTTGAATGGATCTAAAGGCAGTTCTAGTGTTTATTTCTGGAGTAAAGTTTCTAATTAGATCTTTTAATGCTAAATATGAGAAATATGGAGATGCTTTATATTTATATGTATCATCTACATCTATATTTTATCTAAATATTTATTTGTATACCTATACACACATGTTCTCTTTATATTGAAACATTTTAAATTACATTATAAATAATATGATAAAAACTCCTGGTTTATTTTTGGTCTTTTAAGCTGATACCTTGATTCAAAAACCCACTGTGGGCATATACTTTAATACCTGTTCCTATGATTTCCCAAGAATATGCTCTTAATTTGTGTTAAGGGAAATTCTACTCTACAGTATTTTCATGGAGTACTAGCATCATATATCTACCCTGAGGTGAACATTGTACAACATGCTCAGATGTACTCAGATGCCTATTAAGAGGGACTTTTCTCCAGCCGCTGGAGATGCTCGTGAGGGACAGCTCTCAACTGCTAGTCATTTCAGGAATTTCCTCAGTGAAGACAGCCACCTTGGCCAATGGGATGCTGCCTTTCTGTGGGGGCCATATCTACTAAACATGGGAGTATAAAGCTCTGGCCCTCTTTCCCCTACTAGGGACACCGTGTTGGGTCATTCTATCCCCAGAGGTCCCCCAGGAGTTGTCTCAGGCTGCCATTGGGCCTAAATTGCTATTCAGTTTCTCTACCTGACAAATCCTACCTTTTTCTTCTCCTTTCTATAGGTGTTGATCCCACGGCTAATCACTGAAATCTGATTGCCTTGCCGAACTGTCAGATTCTACTTTCCAGACAATTCAAACCATGACCTAGACTTCACCCACCCATCCATAATATAAATACACTTTAATTCATATAACACTATAACATATAACACTAATTCATTATAACACTATAGTATCACTTACAGTATATTAGTGTCTGATTTCCCTGTGGTGGTTCATGTTTTTCTCCTGCGATAAACTCAAGCTCTTTGAAAGCTGGGATAAAATTATTTTTACACAGTTCCTGATGCTTAAGATAAGCCTTATCATAGGTGATAGTCAAGCATGTATTTTCTTCTCACTCAATGCTAACATCTATATTATTATTTATATATATTTTTTTCTTTTATTATTTCTATTTTGAGAAAGTGTAGAGAGTTTAAGCAATTTTTTCAGGTCACCCAGTTATTAAATATGTGAGCTGGAATAAACATTATGATATACTGTGGAATCAAGGTGGAACTGAAATTTTAAAAATTACAAGATACATAAAATATTCACATATTTGTTAAATGAACTAGAAATTCCCCAAGTTCTTAAAGTAAAAGATCCTCAGAAGTATCAAAAGAGCCTACATGTCTTGAAGGATTTGAAATTTCTCCCTAAACATTAAAATATTATCTTTGTGGCAATCACTTTCTTTGACATATGTCATCCTTAACAGAATTGAAGAATTTAATATTTTAAATAACAAACAAAAATGTTTTAAGCTAAAGATATAACTTTGTGTTATTTAGTGAGACAGAGAATTTGCAGTACAACTATTTTGCTCAATTTTTGTTCTCACAGAAACACTATTCTTCTAAATTTTATGTCTTCTGACAGGCAATCCTGGTGTGTTTAATCTACCATAGTAAGGCATTTTATAGTGGACTATTAATATTAATAATATATCAAAAGCAAAAGAGGTTCCTAGAAAGAACAAGCAAAGCAGAATATGCCCAGGCAGAACAGACCCTCAAAGAACTTGAAAGCTCCTCCGGGGCCAAAGAGACTAGCACTGATCTGAAGGAAAGCTCAGGAGGAAGGGCTGGAATGGGCAGCCCACCAGAGCAACCAACAGCATTCCACTAAGAGTAAGGGTTTTGCTTTTGTTTTTCCAGGGCAGAAAATTAAGATGTAAGGTATTTCTAAGAAACTATGAAATCAACTAGCTTTTGGAAATTTGCATCAAAACAGAATGCAGCATAAAACACTCTAGAATCTAAACACGTACACACACACACACACACATAGTAGAATTGCAAGTTTTGACTTCCCAGAATAATATCAAAGAGGTATTTTAATTTTGTGTAAAATATATCATAGTGTTTAAGAAATGATAAAATCATTTCAATAAAAGTGTGTGTATGTACTCATATATATTCATACCACACAAACATACACAGAACACACATGTGCATGCAAACACACAAACACATACTAATCCAAGAAACTAGGAGTTTTCAAAGAGCATCCACTTTCCCCATGTGATTTTTGAGTGAAGTTAGAGAAATGCAGAAAAGATGAAAGGGGAGATCACATTATCATCTTAATTGGTAGTAAATGTTAGATTGAATGACATGGCTCAGATGTATGCCAAATGGACTTGCCAACCCATTAATAAACGGTAGGGAGCAGACCTGGGTACCTGCTTTGCATAGGTGGACCTTCTTAAATGAGAAAATGAGAAAAGAGCTGATTGATCTGAGAATGGTCACTTTATTCACCAAGTTACATTGATCACATAGCTCACATCTCCTCTAGTGAAAGAATAGAATGGAGGTTGATTACAGGCAAAGACACTGATTCCAAACAAATTCCCCTTCATGAAACATGAGGAGTCCACTATAAGTATGTGTTCATGTGCACGTATCTGCATGCATTTTTATAGATACAAAGTTCTTCCCAGTGTTTTAAACAGCCTATATTTTGATTCAAGATTTCTTATTAACGTGATTTGGTATAGCCTAATCAAGAGGACCATGTAAGAAAAAAAAACATGTTGTATATATTATTCATATATGAACCATCTAATATCTTGCTCTCTCTTTTTAATGTCAATCATATGAACTCACAGTATTCTTAAAGAATATTTCAACCTACTTATCTGACCTATAAGCAAATTAAAAGTTAAATGAATGTCAGCAGACCATGTAATGGCCTTTGTTCATGACTGTAGATTTTAGTGCCAAGAGGAAAAGTGATAGGTTTTGCCTCATCTTTAATAAGCAAACTTATTTATTTGAATCAAGGAAGCTGAAAAGATAAGGCCCAATTAAACCATGCAGAGTTTTAGCAAATTGTGATCATTTTAACATCAACATATTTATTTATTCCTCAATAATTTATTCAATCAATAAATTTAAACCAATTTATTGTTTTTCTGTTGGATGCCAGATAGTTTAGTAATTGCTAAGATTGTACAAAAAGGAAACAATAAGAAATAAATAAAGGGGATGGCAATATATCTGGTGAATGTTGACAGGAATGGTTATTTTCTTCCTGTATTATAGAAGGAATATAATCTACTTCCTTCTCCATAGGGGGAAGCCATTTGAAATGGACATAACCATACTATTTCCACCTGCTCAATCTTCCACATAATATAATCAGTACTAATTTGAACAAGAAAAATCTAGACTGTTCTTTTGGACATGTTTTTATCAGAAGGTAGAGTCATGCAAACTTGTAAAGCCATGGGTCATATAACATTAAATCTTCTGCCAGAAACTCTATGCTAATCAAGCAGTCAGTACCCCAAGTAGCTGGAGAGTAGCTAATTAATTGAGTCCACCATACAGATGAAACTCACACTATTTCTTATTGTCTACATTGAGGGGTGCAGTAGGAGCCTTTATCATGCTTTATTCTTTTATGCATTTCATTAAGAAATAGTGTAGAGTTGTTGGGGTTATTGCAAACTTGACTGTGTAACAATAAAGCAATAGTTTGAGTCTTATTGGGCTTTGTCTTTTTTTTTTCTTTTTATATTTTATTAATTCAAAGACCACAATGTGTGGTTTATATTACAAACTGTAACCTATTTGGGAACATACCAGAGAGGATGAATGTAAAATTGAATGTGTGTATGTCTATTATTTTTTATTTCAAGTCAGTATTTTTTCACTGAAGAATCTCAGCTTTGAGAATCAGAAGTATCTTGAAATTATCACAGACTTTGGATGGCAGGCAAGGTATTTTTAGTTATATTGATAACAGGCATTAATATGTGTAGAGAGCTTATGATGAGCTGGGTTCTAAGATAACTACTTTACATGACATATCTCATTTACTCCTCACAAGTGAACCACAATAATAATATCGTAAAAAAACATCTTGAGTGTTTCAAATGTGCTAAAAATACTCTAATACATGCAAACTACCACATTTAATTCCCAGAAAAACCATCTGAGGTAAGTACTATTATTAGCTCCATTTAACAGGTGGGACACTGAGGCATAGAAAATTAAATAAATTGCCAAAGATTACACAGCCATTACTTCTAAGATGTTCTGATGGCAGAGGCTCTACTATAGAATATGATTTACAAACTCTCATGAGCAGGTAAGTGTAGCACAATAGATAATCTTAGCTTTAGAAATGACAGTGAGAAAACCAGAGAAACATCAGAGAATGGAGGAAAACAGGGAGCTACTTCGAGCTCTTAGAGGCCAAACTAGTCTTATGTGAAAGGAAAGAGAAATGTACCCAGAACGACATACTGGAACTAACAGCTTTGAAATGTGGAGCTAGAAAAGAGGACGGTATTTTATTCATGACAAAATCAGTGAGGATTACTAGGGCTCGGAGAACTCTAACAGAGGAAAAAAGGAAAATCTTAGAGAGTAAACAAAAATGTTTCCCTAAAGGGAAACCATATCCAAAAAGTTATCAAGAGGCAGTTTCTTACAGTTACTACAGGAAGTCAATAACTGAGCAAGCAACTAGAGAAATACTATTACATGACAGGGGTAGTTACATTTGCTTCTTATGTCAGATTTGAAGAGATCTGTGAAGGAAAAACTGGGATTTTCAGTTAGACAACAATCAGTGAATACAAAATTATACAGTTATGGTAAACGGGGATTCAGATTAAAATAATATAGCTGGGCAACTATATATACCAAGTGAGTCTTAAACTAAGTCAAAATTTGCAGTGATAAAAGAGTATTCCCAATAGAGAAGTATCCTATGAAAATAGGTTAAAACATTAGATTTGTTTTAGCAATAGACATTTTGTTCTGGCCTACAACTCTTTGACTTCATATTTGATATTACAGAAGAATTCATTAGGTTATGTTTGACCTACTATGCTAATAAAGCCTGTTTTTTTCTCTTAAAGTATAAAGCAGAAAACATCTTAATCTTAAGAGGTTTGTATTATGAATAAACACAGAGACTGAAGAAGGTCTAAGGAAGAAGAGAAGGTAGTACTCAAAGAGAAAGAACAGATCAAATTAATCTGATAAAAGAATACAGATAATAGAGAACTGAAAGCTAATGGGTATAACTATTCTACAAGAAAGCAGGTATTAGTGTGCTGTTGCCACAGTAATGTTGCATAACAAACCATTTTAAATCTCAGTGATTTACCACACAGTCATTCATCAATCATTCTCATGCTCACAGGTCTGCAGGTCCACTGTGGTTTGGTTGACCAAGGGTTGGTTTGACTGGGTGACATTGCTTCAAGTTGTGGATCAATTGCCTTTGCACTAGGCTGCAATTGGTTTCATTTTGGATTCTAGGCTGTAGGAGATATGTCAACCTTGGGCATATGCCTCTCACAGCAATAAAACCAGATCATGGTCCTATTTAAATACTCTGCTTTGAAAATATACCTTAACACTGTATTAGCCAAAGCAGGTCAACTCTTCAACCCATTATTAATGGGATAGCAATAGATATTACACTTTAAGTGGGACAATAAGATGAGTAAATATTTGCTAAGCAATAATCCAAATATTATGACACAATAATGGGTTAAAGAATGATTAAATTTCAAGGATTCTTAAGAAGATGATTTTTTTCAGATTGAGTATATGTTATGGATTAGAGGAACCCCTCTCTCAGATAACAAATGGTAGAACTATTATGAGTGGCATTAATTTGGAAAATGGAATAGCAAAGAGGAACAGTACAAGACTTACTGATATATTAAGAAATGAGAGTGGTCAAAACTACTAAATTCTGGATTTCTTGGATCTGGTAAATCCCAGAGCCTGGGATTTAGAGGAGCCTAGTAATGTAGCTTTATAGACTTTGAATTTCATTCAAGTGTTTTGGTTAGCCTGACAGAATACCTGGCAGAGAACGAGACTGCTGGGTCAATTAGAGAATGGGAGACACCAGGAATAAATGAGGATATCCAATTAACAGAAGAAAACTCAAATGAGAAATGAGGGTGGGGTCATATTGACTGGATTTCTGAGACCTTCTTTAAATTAATAGCTTTTGGTTATCTGGGGACAAAAATTATAAACTTGTTTACTTAAAGGGGAATGCAATAAAAATAGAGGTTAAAAAATTGTTAGAGCTTAGGTAACAACATTGTCAAATGCACCTATAAGAGGGAAGGAAGGAAGTAAAGGAGGGAAGAAGAGCGTGACAGATGAAGGGAAGAAAAAGAAAAAGAAAAGAAGGGAGGCCAGGGAAACTAGGAGAAAATTTAGGTAAATCGAAAGATAGGTTATAAGTAAAACTTGTTAGGTTCCTTTCACTATGTGGGAAAAAAAAGTATATCCCTTAAAAAAGAGAGAGTGTGTGTATATGATATATATTTTATATATATATATAGTTATATATAAAAATGTAAAATGCCAATAATAGAATTCTTAAAGTCTGCCAAACTGAAAACAAGCCTTTTTTAATTAAAGTGATTAAGAATCAGTAAGTATAAAAAATTCATAAATGTGCTTACATCAAAAATAATAGTCATTAAATACACATATAAAGAGTGGAAAAAGAATCCAAATCCAAAGAGAGGGAGAAAATTATATTTGTAACACACACATTAAAAAATGTTTATTATATACCAACCCCCCCCCCCGATACCTAGAATAGATAATGAACACCTGTCTTTATAGAGAAAAAGCTGGACCGCCAAAGAGAAACATGAACAAAATACATAAATAGACAACTCACATGCTTTCTCTCCCTCTCTCTCTCTCTCTCTCTCACACACACACATTTAAGAAACTCAATATCAATATGAAAAGATTTAATTTATCAGTAAGCAGCAAAACACAAATTAAACTTCAATGAAATACCATTTTATACTCATCAGATTGGGAAAATGTAAAAGCCCAACAATGCCAAGTGCTAGTAAACGTGCTAAATAATAGGAAAGGTTTGCAAACATTTTGGAAAATTATGTGCCATTATCCAGAAAATGTAATGATTAGCATATTATATGACCCAACAATTTCACTGCTATGTATATTTTATACAGTTGCACTAATAAAGTAGCCAGTAGCTGCATGTGACAATTTAAATTAAAATTTAAATAAAATCAAATTAAAAATTCAACTACTCAATTCAGTTACACTAACCACATTACAAGTGCTATGTAGCCACATATGGCTTATGGCTTCCATTTGACTGCACAGATAAGAATATTTTTATCACATAAACACTGAGATATTTATCAGAACAGTCTTTGAAATATTTGTGATAGCCCTAAACTGGAAATAACTTAAAGGCTCAATAATTTTAGAATGGATAAAATAGTAGTATTATATTCATATGATTCCATAGTGAAAATAAAATGAAAGAATTAGCACTTCACACAACACAGTGGATAAATATTAAATAAATATACTTGTTAGAATCTATTCATGTAAAGATCAACCAAAAAACATAACAAAATTGTGTTATATTGATAGGGGTGGTACATGCAGGTGGAAAATCATCAAGAAAGTCAAGGAAATGGCACAGCTGTCTATGGACACACATACACACACACAGAATAAATATGAATGCATGAATATGAAATAGGAGAGGGATCAATCTTATCCTAAACTTTCCAGTCTCAGAGCTATAAGATAACCATCTGGGATGAGGGCAGAGGGGGAAATGAGAAGATTTTATCAGATGTATTATGTTTGAAGAAAGATTAGGATATTCAAGTAAAAATATTCATAAGGCAGCTGTAAATTTAAAGCTGAAATCACAAAGATTGAGTTGGGCTGAAATGATAGATTTAAGATCAGTCATATAGGGATATGGTTGATGCTGTGAGATTAGGTGAAAGTCTTAAAAACTAGACTCTAGGGAGAACAAGTCATAAAATAAAAGAAGGAAAGAAGGAAAGACAAATCCTCTTAATGAACTTGTTGCAGCCTGCCCAAGGAAATTAATTCTGCATGTATCCAGGGCACCAGTACCATAGCTTTCCTACATTGCAATGGAATAGATGAATGTCAATCTGTCCACCTTCCGAAAAGAAAACCTGGCATTAAACCTAGGCATGTTCATGTCTTATATATTTTCGAGACAAGATAAATAATTTTTACTCTTTCAAAGTCAGTTGAAACGTCAGTTCTCAGGGTAAGCTTCCCTTCTCCACTGTCCCTTGGTCTAATTCAGCCACGTTAATATGCTCTTTCATGCCCTAATTTCTCTTTGTAGTGATGATCACAAACTGGAATTGCAAACCTACACTATGCATATGACCGACTGCTTTGTTATGATTTCTTTCACCATTAAATTTTACAAAAGAAAGAAAAATGTCTTTTTATCTCACCATTTTATCTCAAGCTCCTATACAGAGGAGGTACATTATATGTATTTATTGAGCAGCTATTTGATCAAATAAATTAATGAATTATTTAATTAGAACTTTGTCCATTTGCACTTATGATATGGCTCTGTGCATAATTCTTTCAGTCATGGGTTGACTACCTGACAACGAATGTGTATAAAGGAAGAGCAGGGATGGAATAAAGTAGACCCTTCCTTTACTTCTGATTTTTTTCCTGGACACTTTCCATAATCATCTACATATGTACATAAAAATCCTCTTTCTACAGGATGCCAGCACAGGGATCTGAATGCACAAATGTCAAGAAGAAGAGAACCAAGTCAGGGTAGAAGAGTAAACTATCAATAAATTGAATCCAGCTGTCCTCATCTCCTCTCTCTTTTCCCCTTTCTCCACACTTAAGGCTAGAGCTATCATTCATAAAGGCATTTTGCCCGATGTCCTTAATTGTAGAACAGATGGTGTTAAAATAATTAAGCACCTGAAAAGTGGGCTTTCAGTTCCCAGAAAGGTTTCCTAAGGATGAGATCTTATAAAGGATTTTCTCTAGGAAGAGGAGAGATATGTTTGAATTCATTCTTTATTTTGTGGAAATAGAGTCTGAAAAGAAAGGAGACTGGTTTTAGAACTTGGGAAATGTTTTTATTTTTTCCTTCCTTTGTATTTTGAGGGTAAATATTGTTAATTGTTGTACAAAACCCCTATCATTAAAAGTTTACACAATTAAATGTGAGGATTAGGCATTTACCAATTCCCAGATTTAGATATTAATCCAGGATATACATAAATTGAAATTGGTGTATACATGCTCTCAACTCTACCAGATGTTCTGAGAGATCTTTGGAAACTCAGGGATTATCACCAGCATATTGATTTGGTGGAACTCACTTGGCTAGATATGTCAGAATAAATAGGTTTATTCAGTATTATTTGACACAAATGAAGTTATAAAAACTCATATGAACTCACCCTGTATGTCTTTTCAGGTACTTTGAGTTTAGATACTTTTCCTGAGATCGGATGATTTGGGGTAGTACATTTCTGACTTTAATTTTGGATAAAAATTATAATTTCCACAATCATTCTTTTCTTTGAGATTATATATAAATTCAATTTAAAAATCTTTCAGAGTTTCTATCACCAAGTTAATTGAAACATACTTATACTTTGTAAATGTCAGAGTGAGATTAAGCCTAGATGGGCAGACTTCTTTGCAGGAACATTCTGGGTTCATTTCTATAAATTTTAATATATCTTGACAATTGTGCTGACAAAGAGTCAATTAATTTATGTAAATAGAAAACATTTGAGACAAAATAATCAATTATTGTATTTGTTGTGAAGTTAAGAGGAGTAACTAGACATTTTCTTAGAAACTAAGGTAGTTAAGATAAATCATTCATTGCAATTTTATTTTCTAAAGAGGAATAATGTCAAAATTATGGGAAAGGGGCTGAAGAGTTTGCTTCTAGAAGCCCTGGTTTAAATCATTGTATCAAGTTTTAGTGTTTTTAAATTCTGAAATTTCTCATTGCTTGGTTACCAATGGCAGCTGGAAGTTGAACAAGAACTAGAGATATGTTTCCTTACTAAGTATTTAGACTCTTTCCTAATCACAGTTCTCTCTGTCTGACCTAATGGGTTATGCCATTACCAGAAGTGAAATGTCATAATACAGGCCCTTCTAGTAATCCCGCTGTTTCATAACATTTTGGGGTGTTTGCCTAGTTATTTATACATAACTTATCTATTCATTTCTGAGAAAGATTTGAGACATGAACTTAAAAAAATTTTATTGAATAAGACATCTGAAGGAGTGAAAAAGAAACTAAGTTAAAAGACTTATTTTGAGCTTTCTGGTGTACAAAATGAAAAAAACATAGGTTTATCTAACATAAGAAAGCTTATCAGCTATTCACAGAATAATTATTTTCCAGAAATGCTATGGAAAAAAGTTTCAGTTAACCTTTACATGCTGGAAATTTTAACAGGATGATTTAATAATAGAGTTATAGAAGATAGATACAATCATTTAAATGGTCTCAATATGTGAAATTCAGTGAAACTAATTATGCAATATATTGTAGATTTCTCTATGCATATTTGCAATGGCTCTTTTTAATTTTTATTTCAGCATATTATGGGGGTACAAATGTTTAGGTTACATATATTGCAAATCAAAGACTCAATACCCTTCACAATAGCAACAAAGAAAATAAAATAGCTAGGGATATATTTAACTAAGGAAGTGAAAGACATCTACAGGGAGAACTACAAAACACTGAGGAAGGAAACAGCAGAGGATGTAAACAGGCAGAAAAACATACCATGCTCCTGGGCCAGCAGAATCGACATTTTTAAAATGTCTATACTACCCAAAGTGACCTACAGATTCAATGCAATCCCTATTAAAATATTATTTTATATCAATTTTCTCTTGCTTTACTTTCAAAATTTAACAGAATTATTTCTTACATTTTACTATCTTGGATTCTGTGGTGACTCCTTTACTAATTCCTTAAAATGAATATTAAGTTCTTTTTTGTGTGTGTGTGTGTGATTTCAAATGTTTTTTTTTTTTT
>JAQIFY010003090.1:0-12833 GCA_028533085.1 Varecia variegata | reverse complement strand
ACGCTTGAAGTTCTGACTTGGGGGGGACGGGGGTGGGGGCGGGGATGGGTGTATACCTACAGGAGGAGTGCGATGTGCACTGTCTGGGGAATGGACACGCTTGAGGCTCGGACTCGAGGGATTGGGAGGGACATGGGCAATATATCTATGCAGAACTTTTGTACCCCCATAATAAGCTGAAATAAAAAAAAAAAAAAAAGAAAAAAAAAATGACCCAGGCAATACGAGATAGTGTTTCCTGAAGTAACATGTGAATCACAATCCTGTTCAAAAACCGTCAGTGCTTCCTTCCCCTTTTAGAGTCCAGATTCCTAATCCTAACATCTAAAGGGCTCCATAATCCACTCTTATCTCTGCTGACACCCCAGAAGTTCCCAGTGCTCAGATGAGTTTCGATTCCTACCTGTTTCCTAAACTTCCCTTTCTCACTCCAACTAAAATGCTCTTTTGACCCCTCCCCTCCCCATCTCCGCCTGTTAAAGTCACACCTTTGTTCAAACCCCAGCTCAAACAACTTCCACAGTGAAACTCACTCTGATTTCTCCTGGCAAAAATGCCTTGTACTCAAAAGCATTTTGCACCATTCTTGGAGCACTTACTGTGGTTCTCACTGATAAAGCACACACATTATCACCTCTTTTACAGTGATCACAAGCCTTGCAAAGGGAGGCACCAAGCATCATGGTTCGCTGAAGGGCATGCACTTTGAAACCAAAACAACCAGGATGTGTTTTCATTTGCACTGGCTCAAGGATGGAATCTCTCTGGTTTTAAGTTTCTCATCTGTAACAAGAACCTGTGGTCATTATTGTGAATTGACTTGCTAACCTCAGGAGTAGGCAACCTACGGCCTGCAGACCAAATCCAGCCCAACACCCATTTTCATAAATAAACTTTTACTGGAATATGACCATGCTCATTCATTTAGGTACAGTCTATGGCTCCTTTCACACTACAACGGTAAAACTGGGAGCTGCAATAGAGACCGCAGGGCTCACTAAGACTAAAATAGTTATTTTCTCAACTTTGACAAAATAAAGACTCTCCTCTCTAGCGCCATTTCACTCTCCTTTTAGGTGGAGAGGCGGTATAAAGATATTTTCCAGACTTCTCTGCATCTAGGAAGCCAGGAGTGAAAAGAGCTCCTCTAATTAGAGGCACTTGTACAAGGAGTTCTAGAAGGTGGACATGAGACAGGGGCCATCTTTCAGCTCCTTCTCGACTATTCGCTGCTGTCAAGGAAGGTCATGGAAACAGGGGACTTTGTAGTGACAGCAGTGTCCAGCACCCTTTCTCCAGCTTCATGAGGGTGGAGAAATAGTTGCAGCAGTGGCAGCAGCTCTGGTGGCTTTCCAATCCCAGTTTCCCAATGCTGGGACAACAGCTACAGGGGTGCACTCTGACCAGGGTTCTAGGTTGTCCTGGAAGTCTCTCCCTGGGGCTTGCCCTTCCAGTGGTTTTATAAGCCCCTGATTCCCTGTACGAAATCCCTTCTTTAGAATTTATAGCCAAGATTTTGTTCCTTGTACTGAGCCCTGACACAGAGCCAAATTATAAATATCTAGTTGCATTACTGAGGGGTGAAATGATAGGGTATGTAACAGTGCTTTATAAACAGTAAAGCTATTGCTATCTGTAAATTCGAGTCTCATCCCCCACACTCTGACCCCCAGCTCTGCATCAGGACAGGGCCGGCCCTCCCTGAAATGTTAATGCTCCACACAGCACCGCCCTCAGCCCTCTTCCCTTTTCTCTCTGCTTGAGAAACCTCATCTCTCCTTCTAGCTTCAATAACCGTATAGATCAAGGGATAACCTATTTGAGGACAGGGAGATTTTGAAAAGTTGATACAAAACTAACTCTCCAGAACAATGCACATGCATTACAATTTTAATATAATTTCTGAAGCTCATGGGCCTTCTGAATGTTATCTATGGACTTCTAGGTTATGAAACTCTGATCTTATACGCCAGTGAAATGTCCAAATCTCTATTTCAAACCAGAACACCCTCCAGCCGTGAGGACTGATGAATGCAATTGCCCCCCGGACTTCCCATGGGCAACTCAAACTCACCATGTCTGTGTCTGAATGTCACCTTCCCACAGCGCCTCTTCCTGTCTAATTTATCACATGAGTGAGTGGTACCTGCATTCCCCAAGAGGCCCAGGCATCATTCAGACATCTCTCCTTCCTTCCCTACTGACAGTTAATTGCCAGGTTCTGACAATTCTACCTCCCCAGCTGCTTCTGAAATCTAGCCACTTCTCCATCGCAGACATCAGTAATTTGTCCAGCCACCACCATTTCTTGTCAAGATTGCTGCAGGAGCCATCAAATGGGCTTGCTTCTTCCACTCTGTCCTCTCTAGTCCATTTCCTGCATCTTAGAACGTGCATATCAAATCTAATCATGTAAGAGCAAAGACCTCTGTTATTCTCACCATTCAGCCCTGCCCAGACCCCCCACCTTGAACGGGTTCCATTCCACCCACCATATGAGCCAACAGTTCCCAGAACTGCAGCCCTCTCACTCCCCAAGGAGCACATGCTCATCCCTCCCCAGAGCTCATTTATCACCATTTTGCTTCCTGCCACCTCTTCCTACTGCCACCTCTTTTTTCTCCCACTCCCAACCCTTTCCTCCTGGCTGACACCTCATCCCTCAGTTCTCAGCCAATTCCCTTATTCATCAATGTTTATTGAGCCTCTGTTATATGACAACCACTGTGCTGGCTTGTACTAGACACAGGGCAATAAAGACACAGTCACAACACCTGTCCTGGCAAAGCCCAGTCTTATAGGGACATTAGATCAATAATGGCAAGCATGCTCCTCCCCTATTGCCCCCAATCCCAGCCCAAGTCAGGATCCCTCTCTCTGGGACCCTATAACCAACACCTGTCATCCCCTAACACCACCCACTGTTGGCCATAGGTCTCTCCCAGTGACTAGACTGCACACCTCTCACAGGCAAGACCATGTTTTACCTACCATTTTATTTATCACTGATGCCTAGTAATGGATCCGGTGCCCAGGAAGTGCTTAATAAATTCCCATTGATTAACAAAGATTCAGTTGACAAGTGTGAGCTGAATGAGTCAGCAGCTCTGCTGGGGAGTGGCCCTATAAGGGGACATAATGCAGGGAAGCAATTGGTGTGGGGAGTCCTCACTGTGGCTTGTCTGAGCCTTGCCAGTGCCCGAGTCACAAATAACATCCTCTATCTAACACTCACTTGCTGCCTGGATTTCATGTTAAGCAGCTATTCCCAGCAGCCCTTCTTGCCTGCAGGATAAATACCTGCATGCTCAACAGTGTCCCTCATTAGAGAGACCCCCTGGTGACTCTGAACGCCTTGGGAGGCCAGTCACCAAGCTGTGCCCTTGGTCACTGGAACCTAAACAAGACAGAAGGCAGTGAGCTCAGGGGACTCGCAGCCAGGAGAGGCCCAGGAGCTCGGCCAAGTTAGATCCCAGGAGCTTTGTCCAAGTTCCCTGCGAGGCCAGCCCCGCGTCTGTGTGGATAAACCACAGCGCGTTTCTTAATGGTGTGAAACTGCTGGGGGATGGGAGCAGCACAGGAAAACGGACGCTTAAACACGCCCTTCTTTATGAAAAATAACAAAGCAGTTCGGATAAAGGGTGATGAGATTTTCTTGAATGCACAGTGATACAAGTGGACATTTATGGGGTGCCTGTTATGTGTCAGGCTCTAATCTCTTGATGAGCATTAAATCGATTAACTCTCTCAACAGCCCTGTGAGGCGAGCACCTTTATTATCTCCATTTACAGAATAGGAAAGTCCAGGGAGATAAGGAGCTTCCCGGGGCTGCCCCCAGCTAGTAAGTGACACGACAGGATACAATCCTGGCAATCTGACTCGGACTCGGAACCCACGACCTGACGCTTTCCACTCCCTGCCCGTGAGGGAGGGGCAATGCCCTGCACCCCACCAGGGCCCCAGTCTACAGCACCCACAGGGTCTGGGCGTGGGATGTCAACCAGAGCTGAGAACAGTGTCTCTTTAAGGGGCAGCCCATCAGTCTGGCCAATTACTGCCACGCAGTAACGAGGGCCCGGTGTTGCCAGATCTTCCTTGTTTTCCAAGAAGAGGCAGAAATCCAGATTTTTTAAAAGTTGAGGATGAGAAAAGGGGGATCACAGAGGGTTTCTGCCAAGAGTTACCAAGAGGAACATGATACCAGCAACTGCGATGGGCCGATGAGAGAGAAGAGGTTTGCAGAGGAAAGACAGGGTGTGCGGTTTTGGCGCACTGAGCTGCTGGCGCTAAAGATGCCCAGAGGCCGGGAGAGCCCTGGCGCTGGATCCACGACCAGGGGTACAGATAACAGGGATGGCACCTTGGCTACTTTGTTATTAGGCCACCCCACCTCAGCCCCAGTTCCACATAGAACAGGGCCATCCAAAACACCCCATTTTATTGGCTGTGCGGATGGTGAAAACACCAGGCTTGTAACGGTTTCCTGGGCCTGCCGTAACTAAGTACCACAAACTGAGTGACTTAAATAACAGACATTTATTGTCTCGAAATTCTGGAGGCTGGAAGTCTGAGATCAAGGTGTCAGCAGGACCATGCACCCTCCGCAGGCTGTGGGGAAGGATGTGTTCCAGGCCCCTTTCCCTGTGTGTGTGTCTGTGCCCAAAGTTTCCTTTTTGTAAGCACACAAGTCACGCCGGATCAGGAGCCCACACTACTCCAGCACAGCCTCATCTTAACCAACTACTTCTGCAACAATCATATTTCCAAATAAGGTCACATTCTGAAATATTGGGAGTTAGGATGTCCATAAATGGATTAGGAGGTGGGCACAATTCAACCCATAACAAGACTCTAAACAGGGGTTTCATTTCTTCCAAAGCCAGAATCCCCAAGAACAGAATTAAGGCATGCCATCATTTACCTTCAGGAAATTACTATATTCAAGGCATCATGCAAGTTTTGTAAGGAATTTAAAAATGAAGTAGATGCCAATTCTCAAGGGCCTTCCAATGGAGCTGGAGGGAAAAGACATCCGCACAAAAAACTGTCATGCAAATAAGTAGGTTATAATTGACTTGAGAGCAACATAAGTAACCATAAGAATCAAATAGCAGGAGAGAAGTCACTTTTGTCTGTAAAACTCAGGAATTGATCCTTAGGTATTATTTGACCCCAGTATTGAGGGAGACCCAGAATTCTGACTGGGGCTGGGGCAAAGAAATCAAGGGCATTACAAGTAGATAGAACAGGCTGAAAAAATGAGAGAAAAGGAAAAGCAAAAACTATGTTGAGATCAGATCTGTTTGCCCAGAGAATTGGGTATGTAGAGTGGAATCGTGTGACGGAAGACTAAACTGTACTTTGGGGTCAGTTTGTGGAACCCTTAATTGTCAGGATATGGAGTTTGGATGTAAATCAGTAGGCAACTTGAAGTAACTTAGGTGGCCAATAAAAATGGCTCTTCTAGGCTGGGTGTGGTGGCTCACACCTGTAATCCTAGCACTCTGAGAGGCCAAAGCAGGAGGATGGCTTGAGGTCAGGAGTTCTAGACCAGCCTGGCAGCCAAGACTTGCCATCCATGCTACCACTGTTGAACTGAGCATATGCCCCAAAGGCCTTTCTGTAATAAGCCTGTAAGCCTCAGACAACAGAAAAAGTCAAGGTCAAGTCCCCCTACTCCCCAGCCACATAACCCCGGACAAGCCACTTCACCTTTCCATTCCTTCGGGTATAAAGTAGGGATAAGAACAATATCTATGACATAGGCTTACTGTGAAGATCAAATGAAGTAATACAAAATGCTTGGCATTGTGGCTGGAATACAGTAAGCGATCAGTAGATAGTAACTGTTAATTTCACTATTATTACTGTTATTATTATAAAATTATGGGTCTCTCATCCATTAATTCATCTAGATTCCATGAATACATTAGATAATAAATTCCATCTAAAAGCCACTCTCTAAAAAAAATATTTTGTCAAGGTGTGTGCTGTTCATGGCAGCTGAGATGTGTTGCCATGGCCACAGCAAAGCAGTAGTTCCAATTAAAGAACACAAATCCTAGTGACTTAAGAAAGAGATAGAAACCAAAGGGGCAAGTTCCCCAACAGAAATAAGTTCTCTCTTGCCTTATGGTTTTGGGGTGGTTTTTTTCCCAATTCCAAGAGTTTCACTAGTGCTATGTTAAAACCAAATACTTCTCTGTTTCATCCTCTTCAATCATAAAGACAACATCTCCTTACAGTGAAAGGGCCATGTTCATAACAAGCAATGTAACCACATAAGTCCCTTATAAAAAAAAGGCTCCAACAAATTAATAGAAAAGATAAATGCTCTTATAGAATCATGGGGAAAGAACATGAATGAGAATTTCCTCTAAGAAGAAATATAGGTGAGAAATAGGCATAAGATAGATGTTCACCTGCATTTATAATTTTTAATATGATGTAAAATGTTGAAGTTTGTTTCATGTATTAAATCAGCAAAGGTTCAAAAGAGTCTTTGTTACAGATAAGGGTGTAGGAACCCAGCCCTGTCATATACCACCCGGGAAATACAAATCAACCAGACAACAGATATGAAAACCTTCAAATGCACTTGTTATGTTAATTCTAGGAATTTATCCTAAGCAAGTAACCACCAATGAGCATAAAAGTATAATGAGTAGTTAGGAACGTGGGTTCTAAAATTCAAACACATTTCAGTTTTGACTTTTCTACTTAATAGCCATCTAACCTTAGGCCAGTAAGCCACTTGTTTTTTGTCTGAGTTTCCTCATCTGTTAACTAGAAAGAACAGTACCTACACTTTACAGGGTTGTGGGCAGGAATAAGAAAGAAAGTAAATAGAACAAACCCAGCAATGTTCTAAGCACAGAGTAATGCCTCAAACATTAGTTATTACTTTGACTAGTTAAGTAAGTCAAGACGTCTTTATAAAATAGAATACAATTTAGCCATTTAAAATGACATTCTATTAATAGAGAAAAATAGGCAAACTACAGCTTAGCCCATGGGCCAAATCTGGCCCATCACCTGTTGTCGTAGATAATGTTTTATTGGAGCATATACGTGCCCAGTCATTTATTTAGTATCTGCGGCTGCTTTTGCACTACAACAGCAGAGTTGATTTGTTGAAATAGAGACAGTAAATCCCACGAAGCCTAAAATAATTACTATCTGGCCCTTTACAGAAAAAGTTTGTCAACTCCTAATCTGGAGGAATATTGACTATCATGGGAAAATATTCTCAATCTATTAAGTGAAAAGAAGTTTCCCAACAGTAAGTATGTAAGTGTCTATTTGTGTTAAAATACGTACATAGGAAAGACGTATGGAAGTAGGTACTTCAGAAGTTAACTATAACTCTCTGAGGGAGGGTGCCTTTATATATTATTGCCTTCTTTGTGCTTATCTATAACTTCTGAATTTTTTTTACAATAAACTGAACCATTTCTGCAATAAGAAAACAAATTTTAGAAGAAAGAAACTAAGAAGGAAAGAAGCTATTTTAATTGAGACACAGAGAGCAGACAAATGATACATTTAACAGTAAAACAAAATGGAAAGGTATTTTTCATTGGTGAAAGAAATACAGGTTTATATTCTTACCTTTGTTTTTCCTCATCCTCCCTCTCAGATAGGAATGTGAAAGATGGGGAGAGAGGGAAGGAAGAAAGCAAGGAAGGGAACATGATTGCAGAATTGTTACATGATGTGGAGAGCAGCCAACCTCAGTAATTGCTATGATAAAAAACTTTGCAAAGCTTAGAGACACGAACCAATCTTTGAACCTCAGAATTATGCAATCTACCCAACGTAAGGAGAAGTCATGTGGCACAAACTCTCATCTGAGAACGATAACAGGATATGTCTTAGGAATGCTTAATCAACAGGCCCGTCCCTCAAACGTTTGTTTATTGCCTACTTGGTGCCAAGCGCTTACAATATCCTAGGGAGATGAACAAAGTGTGATTTTTTTAACATGGCATTAAATTCACATGTCATGTAAATTTTACATGGCAGAGAGGGGTGAGAGATGATTCTTGTCAAGGAGAATCAGGTTCAGGTTTTCACTCAGATGCTAACTGGGTAAAGGAGGCTACACCAGCCACTGAATCTCAGAGGCAGAACCTTCCAGGAGGGCAAACAAGGTGTTATGTCCTACCTGTTGAGTTTAGGGTGAGTGAGGATTCCGACAGAGATGTCCAATGCTGGATATAGGCATTTGAAGTTTGGAGAGGGGATAGCGATTTGGGGATCCTCCAATCGGCATGCAGAGGTGAGGAGACTGCTACCCTAGAAGCAAAGCCCATAGAAGCTAAGAGGCCAGGGATTCTCTGCGGGGCCAGCCAGAGGAAGCTACCCCAGTGATGAAGACTAAGAAGGAATGTGCAGAGATGTGAGCAAAACCAAGACAGTGCTTGTCAAATATGCCCAAGAACGATCTCTCGTATTTAAAACTTGCTTAAAATGAGCCATTTCAATAAATATCCTGTGCAGCTATAAGCAGCAGTCTTGATTAAGGATATATGCCCGTGTCCCAAAGAACACAAACCTTTGAAGATCCCTGAAGATTCTTCAGCCTTTTTTGAAGCAGAACACGTGCGTTCTGCCCTTCCTCATTTGGAGTCATGTGGTAAGGAGCACCACGAATGGGCATCTGCTTTTGGTTTTGTTCCGTTTGGGACTTGCCATGGTTTGGATCTGGTTTGTCCCCTGCAAATCTCATGCTGAAATTTGATCCCCAGTGTGGCAGTGTTGGGAGGTGGGGCCTAAAGGAAGGTGTTTGGGTTATGGGAGCAGATCCCTCAGGAATGGCTTGGTGCTGTTCTCTCTCTGGCAAGAGGGGATGGGTTCCCTGAAGAGTGCATTGTTATAAAACCAGGATGCCCTTCGGGCTTGGTGTCTTCTTCACATGTGCCTGCCTTGACCTTCTCCGCCATGTTGATGCTGGTGCCATGATTCTTGTATAGCCTGCAGAACCATGAGCTAAAGAAGCCTCTTTTTTTGTTGTTTTTTGGTTTTTTCTCTATGCTTTTTTTTTATTTGTACAAATTTATGGGGTCCAAGTGCAATTTTGTTACATGCACAGATTGTACAGTGGTCAAGTCAGGGCCTTTAGGGTGTCCATCATCCAAATAACATAAATTGTAACCATTGACTAATTTCTCATCATCCACCTCCCTCCACCCCATCACCTTCTGAGTCTCCGCAGTCTAACATTCCACTCTCTACATCCATGTGAACACATTTTTTAGCACCCACTTAGAAGTGAGAACATGCAATATCTATCTTTGTGTGCCTGGCTTATCTCACTTGACATGGTCTCCAATTCATCCATGTTGCTGCAAAAGACATTATTTCATTATTTTTTATGGCTGAATAGTATTCCATTGTGTATATATACCACATTTTCTTTATCCATTCATTTGTTGATGGATACTTAGGTTGATTCCATATCTTTGCTTTTGTGAACAGTGCTGCAATAAACATACAAGTGCAGGTATCTTTTTGATATATTGATATCTTTTCCTTTAGATAGATACCCAGTCATGGGACTGCTGGATTGAATAGTATTCCTATTTTTAGTTCTCTGAAAAATCTCTATACTGTTGTACTAATAGAGGTTCTACTAATTTACATTCCCACCAACAGTGTATAAGAGTTCCCTTTTCTCCACATCCTCACCAACATCTGCTATTTATCCTCTTAATAATGGCCATTCTGACTGAGGTAAGATGATATCTCATTATGAGTTGTATTTCTCTGAGATTAGTGATGTAGATAGAGCATTTTTTCATATACCCGTTAGCTATTTGTATGTCTTTTTTTGGAAGGTATCTATCCATGTTCATTGCCCACTTTTTAATGGGATTATTTATAGCCAACTGATATTTGACAAAGCCAACAAGAACATATATTGGGGAAAGGACACCTTTTTTAATAAATGGTGCTGGGGAAATTGGATAGCTATACTCAGAAGAATGAAACTAGGCCCCTATTTCTCACCACATACAAAAATCAACTCATCATGGATTAAAGATTTAAACATAAGACCCAAAACTATAAAAATACTACAAGAAAACCTAGGGAAAACTCTCCTGGACATTGGTCTAGGCAAAGAATTTATGACTCAGACCTCAAAAGCACAGGTGACAAATACAAAAATAGAGAAATGGGACTTAAACTAAAAAGCTTCTGCATAGCAAAAGAAATAATCACCAGAGTAGGTTGAAAACCTGCAGGATGGGAGAAAATACCTACAAACTATCCATTCAACAGGGGACTAATATCCAGAATATATAACAAACTCAAAAAAGTCAACAATCTCTTTTCTTTATAAATTTCTTTTTCTTCTTCCTTCTTTCTTCTTCTCATTTTTTTAAGACAGTCTTGCTCTGTCACCCTGGCTAGAGTGCAGTGGCATCATCATAGCTCACTGCAACCTCAAAGTCCTGGGCTCAAGTGATCCTCCTGCCTCAGCCTCCAGAGTAGCTGGGACTAGAGGTGTGTGCCACCATGCTTGACTTATTTTTCTATTTTTTGTAGAGACAGGGTCTTGCTCTTGCTCCAGCTGGTCTTGAACTCCTGAGCTCAAGCGATCCTCCTGCCTCAGCCTCCCAGAGTGCTAGGATTACAGATGTGAGCCACCACACTTGGCCAGTTTCTTTTCCTTTATAAATTACCCAGCCTCAGATATTCTTTTATAGCAACACAAAACAAACTAAGACAGGGCTGAAACTCAAGCAACAGATGTGGTGATATGGAAGAAAAAGGGATTCTGCAGTACACTGTATTCAACATAGTCACAATTGGAAAGTAATGCTAAAAAACACTCACAATGTGAAATTGGTCTTGGTGGTCGACTGGTGACCACCACGGAGGTTGAACTTAATTATCGTAATGCCCAGACTATAGCACAGCCTCTGCTAAGGCAGGTGTGAGGGACACGGCTCTAGGTCTGAAGGCCTGGCCCTGCTGCATGGAGAAGCCATGGGAAGTAGTGTACGGGCACCAGACCTCAGGTCAGAAAGTCTGGCTCTGCCTCCCACTAAAAGCTGGATGATCCTAGACAAGTCTCTTAACCTCTCTAAACCTCAGTTTCCTCATTTACAAAGAAAAGATAGATAATATCTGTGCTATGTTCTTCACAGGACTTTCGCAAACACAATATGCAGGATATGGAGTGCTGAAAGGAACTATCAAATGGAAGCCAATATTATCACCAACTACCATCAGTGATTAGAGTATCTTGTTTATTGCTTATAAGGTTGTGCTAGCCCTGCCATCCCAGAGAAAAGACCAGAAATAAGCAGCTCTAAGGTGGTTGTCCTGTTCCTTCCAGGTCTTATGAAAAGAATATGGTCTATGAAGAGGAGACAGACTGAGCTGCAACTCTGGCTTCACAACTACAGGAGAACCCCAGGCGTGGGTTTAACCACTGTAAGCCCCTTTCCTCATATGCAGAGTGGGAATAACAATGACCTTATAGCAGTGCTGCCAGTATGAGCAATTCATGTACCCAAAGCACTGGCCCAATGCCTGGCACAAAGTGGTCCTGCAGAAGTGAAAGCCACCTTGACATTATCTCTGAAATGGAGGTGGCCAGCCAGCAAGTGGAATGTCCTACTGAGATATTTCAGAATACCTAGCCCAACACTTCCAGCAGCTCAATATACCCTTTTTTAACAATAAACAAAAATCTCATTAATAATGTACTGGTATAAATTACGTGACCCTTCAGTAAAGGAAATGTATTATCCAGGGGTGAATGGCAGGACTTATATATCATTTATAGGCTATGAATGTGTGCTGGTTTCTCAATTATCTTGTATGCCCATTCCCCAGTTAGATCCTCCATGGGTTCCTGGAAATGAGTCAGCACTATTTGGAATCACTGGGTCTTGGTTCCTATGGAAATATTGTCCCAACAAGGACATTTGCAGATGCTTTTTCAGTCTCTTCCAAATCTCCTAAAACAGAAGCTGCACACTTCTCTGTAAAAAGCCAGTTAGTAAATATTTTAGGCTTCACCGGTCATACGGACAGTCTCTGTCACAACCACTCAACCCCTCCATGGTAGCTCCAAAAAAGCCATAGATAATTCATAAACAAATGATGTGGCTGTGTTTCAATAAAACTTGATTTACGGGCACCACAATTTGAATTTCACATAATTTTCACACATTATGAAATATTGCTTCTCTTTTGATTTTTTTTTAACCATTGCAAAATGTAAAAACCATCCTGAGCTTGAGGGATCCAAAACTGGCATGGGGACAGAATAGGCCCAAGGGCAAGTAGTTTGCTGACACTTGTCCCAAAGGGATAACATGTCATCAGCCACAGATTTTTTTTCAACTACTGACTTCACCTTCCCAGCAACACAGTAAAGTTAATGACATTAATAATCCCCTTCAGAGGAAAAGCAAGCTCAGTCCCTACTCAATCACTGACAGGTTATCATCTGTTTACTTGACTAGCTTCTTGAAGGGGCCTCATCTACCTTGAGTCATGTTCCCATCCAGGGATCCAGGGTCATACTCTTCCTTGGCAGCTTTACTGCCACCACTATGGCTTGTGCACCTTTTGTTGGCTACTACATGTCACAACTCCTCAGCAGAACATGAAAAGTGATGGAAAGAGAGGCCTCAGCAGAGTCAGCAAGCAGATTGACACCTACCTCTCAAGCTAAGGGAAGTGCATTTTGCTTGCACTCTCATTATTTGGAAAAACCACTTAAGGGCTTCTCTTATACTGGCTGGCCAGCCATTTGAAGAGTGTTTATTAACTGGACTGTTTAGTTCATAATTTTTATATATTTTGGTTT
>JAQIFY010003089.1:0-12834 GCA_028533085.1 Varecia variegata | reverse complement strand
CTACCTGCTACCCCTCCACTCCAACAAGAGTTGAATATTGACAGGCACAGTAACTTTCTTCCTTGGGCCAGCAGTTTTTGAGTTCACGAGGCAAGATGTGCTCTGTGTAGCTCTTGTTCTCTTCCATGGAAGGTTTCCCATGTCTGGCGCCCTCTTCCCCAACCTGTCACAGCCTTCCCTAATGCACTTATTGAGTCCTCCTACGTCTAGAGTCCTACCAAGGACAGAGAGGCTTTCGTCTATAGTGCTGGCACCTTCCTTGATGCCAATGGGAGAATGAAGATTTAAAGCCTAAAGATTGACTCAAGGACCTGTGACTGGGAGGGAGAAACTTTATATTGGGATTCTGACAGTGTGTCTGGCCTAAGCCCACGTGCTGACCCGCTCTGCTGCTGGGATGGTCTGGTTGTCCACTTAGCCCTTAACATCAACCACCGTGGTTCTTCCTGTACCTTTTCTGTCCCGTATTTCCAGTTAACTGATAAGTCTTCGAGGGCAAAGATGATATCTCTGAGCTGTGGCCAGGATTTTTAGACAAGTAAATGTTATATCTGTGTAAAAGGCATGCATATATGCATTGGCATACTGAAAGTTGACCCTCAGAAGGTCTTCCACGTGACAATGCTGCCCTTGCTTACAAGTTGGCTTCCTTGAGAACAGTCTTGAGACCCTGAAGCACATTCTTTTTTTTTCCACAGGAAAAAATGCATTTTATTTAAGAACCAAATATAGGCATTTATAACATATATATAACTAAAGCCAGATTTACTCTTAACCTTATGGGATACATTGTGCAATATTCTTCTCTGTGTTCTTTTATTTTTTAAAAATGCTGGTCACAACTTAGTAGACCAATTTTGCAAACCACTAGTATGTTATTTTTGCAAACCACTAGTATGTTATAAACATAACTGCTCTCTAGAGCATTATCAATCTAAGTGATAATTTTAGGGAAGTTTATAGTCTTGCTCCTTAGAATTAGCTCGTGGTAGTATTCTACGTACTTAGAGAAAAAAAAAGTTAACATAACCTTGTTACCATGTATCCAGCTTTGACATGGTACAGCTTTCAGTATGCTTAAATCACCCACCCTCCCAGGCCTCAGAGCAGAGGGAATGACTGGCAACTATGCAACAGGATTCTATGTCCGTATGATACATTTTATATAAAAGTCTTTTTTATGTACATTATTTCATTTGATCCTCATAACAACCCTGTGATGTAGGTGGGGAAAAATATTATCAGAGTCACTTTATAGATAATGAAGTTAAGGTTCAGAGAGGTTAGGTGACTTTCCCAGTCATCACCTAGTAAGAGGCATATAGAATAAGAATAATCAAATCTTCAGGTTGAGGGCTCTTTTCTCTAAACCACATGGGGTCTGATAGTATAATCTAACCTCAAATACTTTTACTACTTCATCCTCATTTGCTTATTGTTAGTTTAACTTTTTATAGGATATAACAGAAGACCTAATTCTAAATTTATCATGCCAAGTGTATGCTTCTCTACCAATGAAAACTGATGGCCATGGAACATTTAGTTTTTGGAAAGCACTGTGTCTTTGGCGCCAGTCTAAAGGAACATAAGCAATAGGAAAGACTCCAGTGGTCGAGGAGATTGAAGAGAACAGAGGAAGGGACATAAAATGGAATGTATTAATGGATGTTAGTCCCTTTAAGCTTTCACTTTTGTGAGAGGGTTCAGTGGAGAGCTATAAAGCATATGAGACTTGGAACTTTTGAGATGATCTAAGTTTTGATGAGGTTATTCAAACTCAGATCTTGAATGCACAATGATGGCGGGGGCCATGGTCTTCAAAACCTTGGTACTCATTCTCCCAAAGTGCTAGGATTGGAATGCCATGATACCTAAATGATTCATGTTTTTGTTATGTTATGTTAAGCATGTCAACATACTTGCTGTGTGTTAACAAGTCCTTCCCTTCTCTGGACTTCAGTTTTTCCATCTGTGTAATGAGCAGATAGGATGGGATCTAAGAGTTATTCAGGTTCTAGGACCCTCTGCTTCCTGAAATATATTGGCTCAACACTGGGAACCAATCTTGCAATGCCTGTGAGATTTAAACTAATTGTCACCATCTGGTGGGTGCACAGTAGGTGTCGTGAGATGGCTCACATGTGGAATTTGTCTTTACAATGGCCTATAAGGTAGATGGTGATATCACTGTTTCATAGATGAGGAGGCCAAGGCTTAGCATGTGTAAGTCCCCTGAGCCCTGTGTTAAGTGCAGGCTGGCACCTGGAACAGAACCAGGCCCTCTCTGGGCTGAGTGAGCTGCATGTCTGGTGGCTTCTGCAGATTCCCTGGTTCAAAGGCTGGAAGGTGACCAGGAAGGAAGGGAGTGTGGCAGGTGTGATGCTGCTAGAAGCACTGGACTCAACCATTCCCCCTGCCTGCCTTACAGACAAGCGCCTGCAAGACATGTACAAGATTGGGGGTGAGTCCAGGCCATGTGGGTGTGTTTGAGGTTGAGGGCCCACTGGGGTCTGGCTGCTGACAGCCCTGGGTGCTCTGTCCCTCTAGGCACTGGCACGGTGCCCACAGGCCGGGTAGAAACAGGCTTCCTCAAGCCAGGTGTAGTGGTGACCTTTGCCCCATGCAACATCACTACAGAGGTCAAGTCCGGAAGATGCACCACAAGGCCCTGCCTGAGGCCCTGCTTGGTGACAACGTGGGCTTCAACATGAATAACATGTTAGTGAAGGACATCAGACTGGGTAATGTAGTGGGGGACAGCAAGAATGACCCGCCCTTGGATGTGGCCCATAGAGGGGCATGTTCCCCATGCTTCCAGGGCCACTGGGTCACTCAGAGTGGTCACGGAGCATGTGTTTCACGTCGGGCTCTCTACACAGTGGAGGTGGAGCCAGACTGCCTGGGAAGAATTCTGACTCTGCCACTTGTTGGCTGTGTGCCCTCGAACAAGACTATGTGCTTCACTGAATCTGTTAGTTTCCACAGTACAGTCTTCATACCTTAAAGCACTTCTCAAACCCTGTGATTTACAATCTCCTGGAAAGTGTTTCAAAATATGCAGATTCCTAGGACTCTCCCCAGTAGTTCTGGTTCAGCAGGTCTGGGTAGAACCTGGGAATCCGCATGTTTGAAGCTCTCAGGTGCTTCTTGGGCCCACAGAGTCAGCATGTGAAGCCCTTTCTCAAGGCAGCACCTGGCATGTGCTTGACATCCCAGTGGATGCTGGCGTCCCCTGCAGCAATCTTGGGATCATTAAATGAGGTGATGATGTGGAAAACAACTGACTTGGGGCCACCTAACAAGCTAGGCAGCTGCTGTTGTCATAATCCCTTTCTATAAGCAGGAGAGGGGTGTGCATAATAACATCTGTGTGTAGGTTTGGTCATTGCTCATGCCCGCTCTGCCCCATCCTAGCTGTGAAATCCTGGGTAAGTTACTCAGTCTCCTTGCTCCTCAGTCTGCCTGGTTTTTTGTTTTCTTTCTGGACATAATCATAATGTGTGCCACAGGGCTGCTCCGAAAATTAAATTGGAAAGCATGAGACTCACTTGCACAGAACTTGGCATTCCCTATAAACATTCAAATGGGGCTGGGCACGGTGGCTCACGCCTGTAATCCTAGCACTCTGGGAGGCTGAGGTGGGAGGATCCCTCAAGGTCAGGAGTTCAAGACCAGCCTGAGCAAGAGCGAAACCCTGTCTCTACCAGAAATAGAAAGGAATTCTCTGGACAACTAAAAATATATGTATTCAGAGATGTCACTGAAAAAATTATAAAAAAAAAAAATATATATATATGTAGAAAAAATTAGCCGGGCATGGTGGCACATGCCTGTAGTCCCAGCTACTCGGGAAGCTGAGGCAGGAGGATCGCTTGAGCCCAGGGGTTTGAGGTTGCTGTGAGCTAGGCTGACGCCACAGCACTCTAGCCTGGGCAACAGAGCCAGACTCTGTCTCAAAAAAACAAACAAACAAAAAAACAACAAAAAAACCCATACATTTTTGAAACCTATGGACTTTAGTCAGATTTTGCCAATTGTCCCAACAACATGCTTTATAGCAAAAGAAAATCCAGCACGACGTGTTGCATTCGGTTCTCTTTACTGGAGTTTTGAAGCAGCTCTGCGCTGCCCAATGGCTGCTTGACGAGGACATTCAAAGGAGGGGCCTTTTCCTTTCGCCTCCATCAGCACAGCTTCCTAGAAGGGCCCTCTGGCTTCTCTTGATGAAACGAGGAGTGCTGGGGCTTCGACCTCCCTCGTGGGGATTAGAGGAGGGAATTATGGCAGCAGCAGAAGAGGCTTGGCTACTTCTCTACCAAAGCCCAGTATGGTCTCTTTTTTCCATTTGTTTCTTTCTTTTTTTTTTTTTTGAGACAGAGTCTTGCTTTGTTGCCCAGGCTAGAGTGCCGTGGCGTCAGCCTAGCTCACAGCAACCTCAAACTCCTGGGCTCAAGCAATCCTCCTGCCTCAGCCTCCCGAGTAGCTGGGACTACAGGAATGCACCACCATGCCTGGCTAATCTTTTCTATATATTTTAGTTGCTTTGGCTAATTTCTTTCTATTTTTTTTAGTAGAGATGGGGTCTTGCTCTTGCTCAGGCTGGTCTCGAACTCCTGAGCTCAAACAATCCACCCGCCTCGGCCTCCCAGAGTGCTAGGATTACAGGCGTGAGTCACTGCGCCCGGCCTTCCATTTATTTCTGTTAAAGAAACTGGCTGAGTCAAGGCCAACTACTGCCTGGCATGTGGGTCCTGGTCCCCCATTCTTGGGTCCTGCTGCTGAGGACTCAGTGTAAACCAGGAGGCCCTATGACTGTCTGGGGTCGTAGAAGTCCTTTTTTCTCAGACTAATCTGCAAGCCATCTTTGTTCCTGCAGGATGGCCCTCTCTTGATTATATACCATCTCTAACACTTTGGGGGGGGTGTTGCTTGGATATAGTGTATTTATATTAATAACAAGAGTAACAGTTTATTTCAGGCTTACCATGTGCTTAACACAATTAACTCATTTAATTTTCACAATCTTATGAGATATTGTTACCCATTTTACAGATGAGGAAAACTGAGGCTGAAAGAGTTCTAATTATAGGTCGAGCATCCCTAATCTGAAAATCCAAAATCTGAAATCTTCCAAAATCAAACTTTTTGAGCATCCACATGAAGCCACAAGTGGAAGATTCCACACTTGACCTCATGTGACAGGTCACAATCCAAACGCAGGCACACTACAGTTTATTCAGCATCCCCAAGGGAAAAAAAGACCCTGCAATTCCCCTTCAGCTGTGGTATAATTTTTCCAATCGTACTGAGATTCAGCCACAAAAGCCCACCCATGAAGGGTAAGAAAATGGCATGTGTTCAGGCCAGATGCACCAATGGCAAGTTCCCTGGGGGGCCCTACATGGGGCCAAGACCTATGTCCATTACTCACTGTGGTTTTTTGCTTATTCTCTGCTATGGTGCAAAGATAATGTTGAAAATGTCAAAAAGGCTGCAAGGCCAGGTGCTCACGCCTGTAACCCTAGCACTCTGGGTGGACTGCTTGAGCTCAGGAGATCGAGACCAGCCTGAGTAAGAGCGAGACCTCATCTCTACTAAAAATAGAAAAATTAGCCAGGTGTGGTGGTGTGCACCTGTAGTCCCAGCTACTGAGGAGGTGGAGGCAGGAGGATCCCTTGAGCTCAGGAGTTTGAGGTTGCAGTGAGCTATGATCACACCACGGCACTCTAGCAGGGCTGACAGAGCAAAACTCTTGTCTCAAAAAAAAAAAAAAAAAGGCCTGCAGATAACCCTGTGGGTAACAGCGGTAAGAAAAAGAGGAAGCATTTATGTTTATCACACAGAAAGTCAGGCCGTTGGAGAAAGTGGGCAGCAGTGTGTGAAATGTCTTACAGAAGAGTACAGTGACCGAAAGAAACAGAATGATAGTGTTGAAGTTCTGTGCTTTAAGTGCTGAACAGAAGTTAATGAAAAACAGAAAATGCATAAAGCTAAAAATGAAGATCTCAATTGCATATCGAACGAGTGGATCCATTGGCATAGCAATGATCACGTGCCTCTTAATGGTGTCAATCATGAAACAAGAGCTATCACTATGAGCTGAAAATTGAAAGGGACTGTGAATATTCAACAAGCTAATTGCAGAAATTTAAGAAAAGACATGGCATTAAATTTTTAAAGACTTGTAATAAAGCATCTTCTGATCTTAAAGCAGCAGAGAAATTCACTAATGAGTTTGGCAAGGTCATTGTTGATGAAAATCTATGCCAGGACAAGTTAATGCTGATGAAACATCAGTGTTTTGGCATTATTGCCCCAGAAAGACATTGATAACAACTGATGGCACAGCCCCTACAGGAATTAAAAATGCCAAGGACAGAATAACTGTGCTGAGATGTGCTAATGCAGCAGGCATGCGTAAGTGTAAGCTTGCTGTGATAGGCAAAAGTTTGTGTCTTCACTGTTTTCAAGTAGTGAATTTCTTTTTTTTTTTTTTTTCTCGAGACAGAGTCTCACTCCGTTACCCGGGCTAGAGTGAGTGCCGTGGCGTCAGCCTAGCTCACAGCAACCTCAAACTCCTGGGCTCAAGCGATCCTTCTGCCTCAGCCTCCCAAGTAGCTGGGACTACAGGCATGCGCCACCATGCCCGGCTCATTTTTTTTATATATATTTTTAGCTGTCCATATAATTTCTTTCTATTTTTAGTAGAGACGGGGTCTCGCTCTTGCTCAGGCTGGTCTCAAACTCCTGAGCTCAAACAATCCGCCCGCCTCGGCCTCCCAGAGTGCTAGGATTACAGGCGTGAGCCACCGCGCCCGGCCTGAATTTCTTTTTTTTTTTTTTTTTTTTTGAGACAGAGTCTCACTCTCTTGCCTGGGCTAGAGTGCTGTGGTGTCAGCCTAGCTTACAGCAACCTCAAACTCCTGGGCTCAAGCGATCCTCCTGCCTCAGCCTCCCAGAGTGCTAGGATTACAGGCGTGAGCCACCGCGCCAGGCCAAGGAGTGAATTTCTTACCAGTCCATTATTATGCTAACAAAAAGGCGTGGATCACCAGGGATATCTTAACTGATTGGTTTCACAACTATTTTGTACCTTTGGCTCCTGCTCACTTCAGGGAAACTGGGGACAACTGCAAGATTGTTATTCCTTGAGAACTGTTCTGATCATCCTCCAGCTGAAATTCTCATCAAAAATAATGTTTATAAAATAAAAAGTTAGCTGTACATGATGGCATGTGCTTTTAGTTCTAGCCACTCAGGAGGGTTGCTTGAGCCCAAGGACTTTGAGGCTGCAGTGAGCTATGATGACATCACTGCATGACAGAGTGAGATCCTATCTCAAAAAAAAAAAAAAACTGTTTATGCCATGTACTTTCCTCCAAATGTGACTTCATTAATTCAGCCATGTGACCAGAGTATCCTTAGAGCAATGAAGAGTAAATATAAAAGCACTTTCTTGAACAGCATGCTAACAGCAGTGAATAGAGGTGTGGGTATGGAAGATTTTCAGAAGTTTAGCATGAAGGATGCCATATATGCTGTTGCCAGTGCTGGGAACACAGTGACTAAAGACACAGTCATGCATGGCTGGTACAAACTCTGGCCTGCGACTATGTTCGGTGATGACAATGAACTAGGTGGTCACCTTGAAGTATTTTGTATGTCAAGCAAGAAAAAAATTATGTCTGGCCTTACATATGCAAAAAAAATTCCTTCAGCATCCGTCAGTAGGGTGCAAAACGTGGTTATTGAAGAAGTTTTTAACATTGGTGATAAGGCTTCAGTTGTTCATTCATTGACCAACGGTGAAATAGCCAAAATGGTTCTGAATCAAGGTGATGGTAACAGTGACAATGAAGATGTTGCTAATGTTGCAGAAAGTGCCTATAGACAACATGCTGAAAATGCGTGATGGGCTTATTGAAGGACTGGAGCAGCGTGCATTCATCACAGGACAAGAAATTATGTGGGCTTGTAAAACCAGAGACACTTCTAAGACAAAAACCATTGCTAAAGAGGCAGATGACTCTGGAGGAAACATTTTTAAAAGCCACCAGCAGAATGCATCTTCATCCCTAAAGGGCCCACCTCCTGGTCACGCAACTGCTCCTGATGTTTCTTCTTACCTAAAAAGATAAAATACAGTGTCCAGCAACCTTTTAATCTAGGTGGAGACTGAAAGCCCGCTGTTGTTGGCTGTTGCTGTTGTTTAACAGCTGATGCAGGGATTCTGGTGATGCTACTGTGTTGCTTAGTTACTCTGAACACATTTTTTCACTGTATTAATGGTACATCATATGTTTTACTGTTAAGTGCTTAAGTGTGAATAAGTGTAAGAAAATGATTGTTTATCAGTAGCATATAAATTTAGACTCAGGAATGATGGTGATGCCAAACAACCACAGATTGTCCACATGGGTGGCTGAGAGAGTAACATGTTTGCTTTGGTTCAATGTACACAGGCTTTGTTTCATGCATAAAATTATTAACAATGTTATATACAATTACCTTGTATACAATGTGTACAAGGAGTATATGAAACATAAATAAATTTTGTGTTTAGACTTGCGTCCCATCGCCAAGACACCTCATTATGTATATGCAAATATTCCAAAATCCAAAATCCAAAACACCTCTGGTCCCGAGCATTTCAGATTAGGGATACTCAACCTGTAGTAACTTGCCCAAGGTCATTTAGCTATTAGCTGGCTAACACAAGACCAACATCCACCTGTCTTCACAGCTCAGCACTCAAGCCACCACTCTGTTGGATTTGTATAAATTCTATTTGTTTACATTGTTACAGAATAAATTTGCATGATAACTTGCATAATTGATTTAATGTCGTTTTGGCAGTCTCATCACGCGAGAACCACTAGGTCCTGATACTGTAAAGGAAAGGAGAATGTCAATGGGATCAGGAAACTCGGAAGTGCCAGTTCAGCGAGCTGTCAAAAACTATTTTTGGAAAACTAAGTCCGGGTCCTAAGTCGCGTCGCCTGCAGTTGCTAGCACGATCCACAAGGGGGAAGCAACGCTGCACTGCGCCGGGCCAGACGCGCCTCTCTTTCTCTCTCTCACCTCGCTGGTGAGCCTGGGAAAAGAGCCCGCCTCTTGACCCATAAGGCCCTGGGTCGGAAGTTCCATTCCCTCTTCCTGTTTCCCATCATGGCGGTGAGTAACTAGCGTTTAGGTTTGCTTTCCTTTATCCGTCGCCATCCATGGCCTGCCGAGCCTGCGGTGGCTGCCTCGTCCGCGGCCCGAGAGGATGGAGCCCGTAATGCCAGCCGGACCAAAACTGACAGAGACGTGCGGGTTGAGGGCACAGGGCTGGCCCCTGTCATCTCCTCTCGTCCTGCTAGGAGCGGGCTCGGGTCAGCTGCCCAGAGGGCTTAGAGGCTTGGCCCGCGGGCCGCGGCGAGGGCAAATGGAGCGAACGGAAGGTTCGGGGACACAGGCTCCGGGCCTTTTCCCGGTCCCTAGAGCTTGAGGCTTGCCCGGTGCTAGGGAACCTCAGCCGGTTACTCTGCTTAAGGAAGGCGCCAGCCCGCAGACAGCTTCCGAACGGGTGCAGGACGTTGCATAACCACGTGTGCCCTCAGCAATTCAAGTCTATTCTCTCCCTGCCCCCCTTAATCTGTCTTACAATGGGGGTGCTCTTCGTTATCTACACATTCAGCCCCTGGAGGTTCATCCTCAGTGTGCGTAACTTTAACACTCAATACTTGTCCTGAGTTTCTCTTCACCCGTGCGCGGAGGAAGAGCCCGAGCTGACTTTTTCCTTGATCCCTCCCAGAGAAACACGGTGAGACTGACTACACCCTTAGGCCTTCCTTTACGATTTGAAATGAGCAGAAATAAATATGCTGTGGAAATGGAAAGTAATAAAAACCCTGGCTTCTCAGCTGTGACGGGTTCTTGAGTGTCTTGACTGCTGCGCTTCCTTGTTGCAGCAGGATCAAGGTGAAAAGGAGAACCCCATGCGGGAACTTCGCATCCGCAAGCTCTGCCTCAACATCTGTGTTGGAGAGAGTGGAGACAGACTGACCCGGGCAGCCAAGGTGTTGGAGCAGCTCACAGGCCAGACTCCTGTGTTTTCCAAAGGTGAGTAATGGCAGGGATGGCCACTCTGTGCGGTCGTTTCTTAATTCACCGGCTGTCAAGCCTGTTTAGGTGACAGTTGGCATCCCTTTAAACTCATGAGCCAACCTTTTGAAATTGGAATGTGGGGTTGGAATACCAGATTGTATGTGAGCAGTCTTTAAGCTAAGACTAGCTCAAGTAAAGATTTTTCAACTAGGATATTAACAACTGTGATCTTGGCAAGTTAATTAATCCCTCAGAACCCTACTTGTAAAATAGGAATAGCAGGCCGGGCGTGGTGGCTCACGCCTGTAATCCTAGCACTCTGGGAGGCCGAGGCGGGAGGGTCACTTGAGCTCAGAAGTTCGAGACCAGCCTGAGCAGGAGCGAGACTCCGTCCTTACTAAAAATAGAAAAATTAGCCAGGCATTGTGATGTGCAGCTGTAGTCCCAGCTACTTGGGAAACTAAGGCAGGAGGATTGCTTGAGCCCAGGAGTTTGAGGTTGCTGTGAACTAGGCTGATACCACGGCACTCTACTCAGGGCAACAGAGTGAGACTCTGTCTCCAAAAAAATATATATAGGGCTAGCAGTATGCATAAGGTTTCAGCAGATGTTAGCTGTTATCAATAATGTTTTGTTTTCTTTGGAACACAATGATGATCTTATTAGTGGCCTCTTTGGCCTACTCTGGTTGTGGACTTGCCCTTCCTGAGACTTAGCACTATGACTTAGAGTTCTTAGTTGCTGAAGTATGGTTGGATAACTGGAAATTGGCAAGTGTTTTCTGTGCTGTAGATCAGCGGTACCCAACCTTTTTGGCACCAGGGACTGGTTTCATGGAAGACAGTTTTTCCATAGCTGGGGTTGGGGAGGCTGGGGGGAACAGGCAGAGCTTAGGCGGTGATGGGGAGCGGCTGTAAATACAGATGAAGCTTCACTCACCTCCTGCTGTGTGCCCGCCCCCTCCTCCTAAGTTTCATGGAAGACAATTTTTCCATGGGGAGTGTGGGGGTGGGCAATGGAGCTCTGCAACCCAGTCCCTAACAGGCCATGGACCGGTACCAGGGATTGGGGACTGCAGCTGTAGATGAAATTGATTAGTCAGCATAGGTGACACTGGTTAGAACATCACCACTTTGTGAGTGTGGGTGGATACTTAATGTCGCTTTCAGTCTGGAGATGGTATTCTGGAGAAGAGGTCAGTACAGTGGGAGTTTGACAACCCCTGACTCCTTGTACTCCCCCTGTCTGCAGCTAGATACACTGTCAGATCCTTTGGCATCAGGAGAAATGAGAAGATTGCCGTCCACTGCACAGTCAGAGGGGCCAAGGCAGAAGAAATCCTGGAGAAAGGTCTAAAGGTGAGGCTCTTCCCTTCATGGGGTGATATTGGTGCCCTGGTATGTGTGTACTTAAGCTTTTAAAAGGCTTTTTCTATGCTCAAAATGAAACTACATTCTTTTCTTTGGCAGTTTAAAAGACGTCTGGGAGTCATTTTAATGCCTTTGCTTTCTCTGGAGTTTTTTTTGCCCTTTGGAAGTTGGGAAAGTTCCTTGAAATCCATAGTTGGGATGTGATTTGATGTAGTGAGGAAATCAGAGCCCAGCCAAGCTACATTGTTTTTGCTCTGGGGTGCTGAATGTTGCCAGTTGAGATAGTTATTTTGGGGGGAATTAAATATTACAAGGAGTGTTACTGCTGCATTTTTCTCCTCAGGTGCGAGAATATGAATTAAGAAAAAATAACTTCTCAGATACTGGAAACTTTGGATTTGGGATCCAGGAACACATCGATCTGGGTATCAAATATGATCCAAGCATTGGTATCTACGGCCTGGACTTCTATGTGGTATGGATATTTAACCTTTTTCACACTCCTGCTCTAGGAGGAGAGGGGAATCTCTATTCCTTTGTTTTGTATGTGCTATCTTGGGTTGAAGCTTTGAGTATTGTGTGCCTGTGTGTTCTCCCCCTTGGGAAGATGTGCCGTGTATGTGGCAAGTGTAGGGGCATAGCACTGAACAAGAGGGACAAGACCTTGTTATTGTGAAGCTAACAGTCCCGTATCTGTAAAGCACCAGCGTGGCTTAGAGATGGATGAAGGAAACTGTTCATCCAGCTGGAGATTTGAAAATTTTTGGCAAGGTAGTATTGGTGTTCCGTTTGGCCCATGGGTTGGCTACAATAAGGCTGCTCTTCCTTCATCCCTCCTTCCCTTAGACCCTAGGGGTGTGGCATTTAGCCAGAGGACATAGAAACAGGTTTGGATGATGCAGTGGTTTGCTCGAGATGGGGATTTTTAATGTAGAAGTGATCATTTGTGTTACTGCAATGTTTTGGTCCAATGGTAAAACTAAATAGCCAAAACCAGAAGTCTTGACTAGTATGGACCCTGAAAGATGGTGGCATCCTCATTAGATTTGAATATCCAAACTGCAATGAGAATTGGATACTCACAGGGCATTTGGGGACATCTTTGAGTGTGTGTGTGTGTGTGTGTGTGTGTGCGCGCGCGCGCGCGCACACGCGTGCTTCTCAGTTTTAAGTTTTTGTATAATGCACATGTTGTAGTAGATTTGTTTTTATTTATTTATTTTTAATATGAAGTGGGAGTGAGGAGAGGAGGGTTCGATTTCCTTTTTCTTTTTTTAAAGACAGAGTTTCACTTTGTTGCCCTGGGTAGAGTGCAGTGTCCTCATCCTCCAGGGCTCAAGGCATCCTCCTGCCTCAGCCTCCTGAGTAGCTGGGA
>JAQIFY010003088.1:0-12835 GCA_028533085.1 Varecia variegata | reverse complement strand
AGCCTGCATTATGGTCTGATGGCTTCATCCACCACCCACCACCTCCTCTAGTTCTATCCAAATTCCTCTCAAATAAATTCCTAGATATATTATCCTGTCTTGGCATCTGCTTCTTGGAGAATTCAAATTAGCAATAGTAGTACTGAGAGTGGTCTGAGAAAACAGACAAATTTTATTTATTACCCATTTTTTAGTGGGTTTAGGACTAGTTCATTCACTGCACAGTGGACAAAGAGAATAGATGGGGCACAGCTAGTCCCTGGCACAAGACGACAGCTAAATCTTTCGCTGGCGATTACCTAGGGAAAATGGCCTAGTGCAGAAGAATGCCATTGTAGGTCCAATGATCTAAGGCATTTGGAATACACGCAGAAAACCATGCATACAATGACAGTGAAATTGCCTGATTATTGCTAATTTATATTACTGGCCAACAGAAAGACAATGAGAAACTGAGGACCGCTGACAAGCAGTAAATATTAAGTAGCCAAATATGATATAAGTAAACAAGAGACTGAAGACCTAAGTGTTGCAGAGCTCCAGAGATGTTTGAATCTCAGCCAAGGCAGATCTGTTTTGCAGACCAGGGCCATGGTTATGAAAATGTGGGATTCTGAAATATAGGATAGGGACATCTGGGCAAATGCCCCTGAGGATATTGGCTCTGCAGATGCCCCTCCAAGCCCTCAGAACTGACAGAGGTTGCCCTCCCTTCCAGAAAAAGAGCTAGCATTTTTACTATGCTGGAAGACACTTCAGAGGCATCTCCCCAACAAGGCAACAAGTGTTCCACTTAGGAATTGCACCCAGTTCATTCTTTAAAGTCATTTTAAACGCTCTGGTGAAAGAAGGACCAGCATCACTAATAAGTTCAGTATGGTCCCCTCTGTGAGCCAGGACTGATGAAAGGAGAGCTGGCCTCATTGTTAACGATGAAGTGATGGGACCAGGGAGTCATGCTTAATCACCAGAAGCCAGAATGCTCTAATTACCACAATGACTGGCAAGGTAAGAGAAGCATCCATGAGGGTTTGAACTATAAGAATTTTCTGAGATGTCTAATAGATCATAGTGGCATTCCTAAGAACAAACTAGACAAGCAGCCAACAAGGATGTTAATTAAAATCTAGTACAAAAAAAAAAAAAAAAAAGAGGAAAGAATGGAGGAGAAAGGATTTGAGAGCAGTAGTCTCAATATAAAGACATGATCTATTGCTGACTTCCCAGACCTGAGCCAATTTTCATATCTGGCACTCACTGACTGAAGGTGGCCCATTCTTGGAGGAAGAATTCTGCAAAACCGTGGTAAGTATGTAATGTGATATGATAATTCCCCCAATCCTTCCCCAAAGGAACCCAAAACCATTTACCTTTATATTGTGGAAAAGGGAATACCCAGGCATTTTGAGTACTGTTAGAAAGAGGTTATTGACATTCATACCTAAAGATGCAAAGAATTATGGCACCCATTTAGAGTTGGGGACCAATGGGTACCAGGTAATAAATGGAAATATCATGCTATAGTTAAAGTCCAAATCAGAGTGAGATAATTGGGTCTGCAGACCAACTGCATGGTCATTTACCCAATCTCCAAGTGCAAAATTGAAATTGCTATACTTAGAAGTTGAAGTAACCCCTACCAATACATTATTGACCTGTAGGGTAAGAGCTAGCACAGTGGGGAAGGCCAAGTGGAAACATCTAAAGCTGCTTCCTACTGGCCAAGATATTAAATCAAAAGCAATATTGTACCTCAAGAGGGATGAAGTACCAACCACCATTAAAGTACTGTAGGGAGGCACACATGATGGTTTCTATCATATCTTCATTTAATTGTTCCACACTGGCTGGTGCAGGATCTATATAGATCCTGCTAAATGATTAAGGAAAGTTGGCTCAACTAATCAGCTTTCTCAATATCTGTTGCTGTACCAGACAAGATATAGTTGTTAGGACAGCTTAATAAGGCCTCAAGTGCATGACCTGCAGTCATTGATTTGGTGAAGGCATTCTTTTCCATTCTGATATGAAAGAAGAGTTGAAACGGTTTATATTCACATGGAACAAAGGATAGTATTCATTTATAGTGTTGCCCTAGATCTATGTTAACTCTCTCACTCTGTCATAATAAAGCCCAAGGAAATCTGGACAGCAGGACATCCCACAGAACATCACACTAAGCCATTGTATCAATGACATCATCTTGATCAAACAGGATGAACAAGAAGTATCTAGTATAATGGAGGCTTTAATAAGACATATGTGGAAGGGAGATAAACCTTATGAAGATTCAGAAACTACCACTTCAAGTGAAGTCTCTCAGTCTCGTGTTCAGAGAATTCTAAGATATTACCTCCAAAGTAAAAAACAAATTGCTGCATCCTGTATAACCTATCACAAGGAATGAAGTACAGTGCTAACAGGCCTTCTTGAGTTCCGAAGACAAAATAATCCACACCTGGGAATACTGCTCTAGACTTATGCCCAGTGATACATATGTGTACCAGCCTTGAATGAGACCTGCAGCAGGAAAGGGTTCTACAGCAGGTCTAGGTTTCATTATAATAGCCCTTACCACATGGACCATACAGTTCAGCAGACACTATGGTATTGGGGGAAAGAGATGCAATGTGGAGTTTTGGGCAAGCTCCAGTGGGAAATCAATTAGGAGTAAGGTCATGCCATTCCTTGCAAAGATTTACATGCTTTCTGAGAAACAGCTTTTGGCATCTTACTAGACTCCGGCATAGACAAGATACTTAATCGTGGCCATTTTGTGACAATGCATCTGGAACCACCCTCTAGAAGCTGAATTCTATTGGATGCACCAAAAAAAATTCATAAAATGGGGTGGGACCAACAGCAGTCCTTAATAAGAAGTAAATGGTACATCTGTGATCAATCCTAAACAGGACCAGATGTAAGGAAGCAGGTGGCCCAAAAGCCCATGTCCCCACAATTGTACCAGCATCATTCCCCATCTTGCATCTACAATCTTATAGGGAACCCCATAAAACCAGCTTAAGGAAGAATAAAAACCTGAGCTTGGATTTTCTATGTATCAATTTGGCATATGCATTCAAGCCAAAAATGAACACTAGTTAGATAACGATTCAGGTCTAAAATAGCCAGTGATGAGAAAGTAAAGGTTCCTAATGGGCAGAGTGTGAGTGGTGCACCTGGACACTCACTTTATGTGGAAAGAGAACTGGGCACTGTCTGGGGAATGGACACGTTTGAGGCTCGGACTCGGGAGATTGGGAGGGACATGGGCAATATATCTATGCAGAACTTTTGTACCCCCATAATAAGCTGAAATAAAAAAAAAAAGAAAAAGAAAATATATAGAGATTTCTTGGCAGTGGCCAATTACATGACCACCCAATCAGAGGTCTGAAAGGGAAAAGACTGGAGCCAGGGGTAGAGTATGTGGACAGACAAGTGGAAAGGTGCAAAAAGGGTGAAGATTTTTGTATCACCGGTTAATTTCCACTAAAAATTGCACACTAAAAAAGAGGCACCAAATAAGCAAGTGGACAAAATTAATGGGCCAGTTTGTGTTATCCAGCCTTCCTCATCAGGTGCTCCATGACTGGCATGATTGCAACTGATAGAGGCTGCACATGGGTCCGACAGTGTGGACTTCGTCTTATCATGGACACTGCAACTACGACTGACTCAGCCAGCCAGAGAGACCAGTGCTTTGCCTCTAATATGGTACCACTACTTAAACTTTATCAAATTAAAAGTGTTTTTTCTTTGAAGGATACTATAATGAAAATGAAGAAGATATCCACAGACAAGGAGAAAGCATTCTCAATCCATATATCTGATGAAAGACTTGGATCCAGAATAGTATAAAGACATTTTAAACTTGCTAATAAGAAGATAATAGAAAATGGAGAAATGTTGAAACAGAAATTTAATAAAAGAAATAAAATAATGGTCAATAAGTGCATGAAAAAGTGAAAACAGCAGATCAGTGATTGGGGACAGGGACGTAGGGAGGGATAAACTGAAAAGCGTATGGGGAAAATTTTAGGGTTAATGGAATGGTTTGTCTTGATTGTGGCAGTAGTTTCATAGGTGTATACATCAGTCAAAACTCATAAAACTGTATTTTTTAAATAGGATGCAGTTTTTATGGATAATAATTACACATAAATTAGACCTTCATAGAACTTACGAAAGAATATTGCTGTGTAATTTAAAAAGAAAAACCTACATTTTTATTTCCTATGTAAGGTAATGGGGCAAATGGAAGAGATAACTACAGGGTTAGTATTATATTTATTTTCTAAATTTTTTTCTACTAATGTTTCTTTTTATCACGTTATGGCAAAATAATTCTTCCCACTTATATAAGAAAATAAATCAGATAATATTAAAACTTATCACCTCCTGTATTTGGTTTCTCAAAGGAAGGACTACCTGAAAGAGAAACTCCAAAATGCTTGTTTAGAATACAAATCTCTAGGCCTCAGCCCCTGGCACAAAATTGAGGTTTAGGGGGTATGTGTGGAACATCACCAGTGTTTACAGAGAGACGTATTTCCACCTGCTGTACCAATTCATGTGCTCGATCATGTTGGGAGAAGCAATTGCTGCTTTCCACCTCTGACTTATAGACAATCACAGTATCAGTATAGTGTTCATGTTTCAAAATTTCCACTTCAACGTTAGGGTTCTGGGAGTACAGAGGATTCACCACTTTATCCTCAAAACGGAGCAGGTTGAAACTTCCAATGGTTTCTATAGGCTGCAGGTGGGAACTCTGTTGTGGGAAACAGGCTGAGCATTGAGAGGACCACCTGGTATGGAAATTTTTTCAAATCACACTCCCTGAAATGAGTTTTCTAGACCTTTGAGGGGTGTGCTGGATAGCGTGAGGTGCAGAGTGCCCCAGGGAGAAGTCCTATACTTCTCTGCTGTAAATCTCTCCTCAGCTTCAACCAGAATCCTCAAGAAAGAAAAGTTTCAACTGTTTTGGAGTTCTACTGAGCAGAGTGCCTGGATTTAGGATTTTAAAGCAAAATAGTACTGTGGGCACATTTTATTTTGTGTTGTTGAATACCTAATTGGAAAAAAAAGGCAATAATTAGTATAAATCTCCTTAGTATATACAAATCTATATTACATACAAATATAACTAAAGTTGTGTCATACATAAAATTAATAATGTGCTTTTAAACAATCAATTTAATGTTTTATTGAGATAGAAGACAGGGCATCCATGAAGAAAATGTTTACATGCGTGCAGAAATGCATTTACTGAGACAGAAGGGAAAGTCTCATGTCTACAAAGTAACATGGGTTCTTGGTACTTCTTGGAACAGTTTGGACCAACAGCCTACATAATTCAAGCTACATAATTCAAGGTAAGTATTTTGCTTAAATTGCTCGGATACCTGTAACTCTACAAGCCTAACCAGAGAAAAGACTAATATTTATCACTCCAGCTAAACCAAAGTACAGATAAAAGCCTGGCCAATTCAGATGGACCAATTATTTCAAGTGTGGTTCATTTCAAGTGTGGTTCTTCTCTGGCCTCTACTTAGATAATGTATTTTACAATATGATGAAATCATATATCAGGATCGGATGTTTCAAAAATAGTCATGCTGTAGTTAAACAATAAAACTCTATGTGGTAGTGGCTAGAGGAGACATTCAATATTTTATCACAGGAAATATAATTAAGTCAATGGCATCTGTGCAATGGAAGAGAATTTCTCAGTTTAGATTTAACTTGGAAGCTGTTCTCTTCTTGCCAAAATTGAGGAGTTATAAAAACCTTCCCACCACATCGCTTAGCTCAGTGGGAGGCTAAGCCCTTACCTCAGAGGAGAGAACAGAGAAGCCAGCATTTTGTAGAGATCATGCTTTGGATGAAATCGAGCCTGCTCAGATAGATTCAGGAGAGAATATAAATAGCGTAAACCTATAGAAATTGTTTGTAGTAATGCTGTGAATTCCCCAATATTGGTATTAAGTACCTTGATAGAAAATGGCCATCAACAGATTCAAGCATAAATTAGGAGTATGGAAGAAAAAGAGACCTCAGCGACTCAGAACTGCAAAGTCAGAACAACAATATATCTAACCAGAACTTTTGTGCCCCCATAATAAGCTGAAATAAAAAAAAAAAGAAAAAAAGAACAACAATAACCACAGCAGCAATCAAACAAGCTAAACTAAACAAAAATGAAACAAAAATAAAAAAACTAAAAGGTTATTTGAATTGGGCTACAGGTGACTAAGGACTTCCCTAATTATAAGAAAGGAGTGGAAATTAATACCCAAGTTTCACAGTGTACATTGATTTTATTTTGTTGCGTAAGCTCCTGTTAACTATTTTGTTATACATTTTTCATTACATGTTGCTGATTTAGTTTATTATTATCCTTTTCTATCTGTTATTTTTACAAGGTCCCAATTTAAAGAATCCTATCAGGTATTATCAAAAAATGATACCCCCAAAAGATAGCTCCTCACTGGTAGTGGCTTTTGATATTCTAGTTCCAGAGTGGGAAGAAAGATCATTTTCATCTCAACAAAATCTTGAGGTAACACAATTGTAGGATTCAGGCCACTTGAATGAAAAACATGCCTATTAAGGAAAATAAAATCTCTTCTCTTCTATGAATTACTGATATTTTATAGTGGTTGTCATCACTTTTCACCTTCTATTATAAATATCTGCACAAACATTTTATCTCCTTGCATAGAGAGGGATAACTATCTTATTTATATAAGTACACATGGCATATAGTAGACATATAATATACATATCTGTGGCACTGGATAACTGAATGAGTAATGTGTGATATGATTATTATTTCATTCCTCAGGGCAACTAAGGGGAACAGAAACTATACTTGATGTAAGGCAAAAAAAAAAAAAAAATCTGGGTTTCTGTTTAATTCTGTGTTATTAGCCATAGGACCTTGGGTAAGTCATACAATCTATTTAGATATATCTCAAATGAAAATTTCAATTGAGTGATATGGAAGATATTGGAGAATTCCACATTTTAGGTTGAATTATCTCTCTCCAAAATTTATATTTTGGAGTCCTAAGCCTCAGTACTTCAGAATGTGACATTATTTGAAGACAGGGTCTTTACAGAGATAATCAAGTTAAAATAAGATCATTAGGGTAAGCCCTAAACCAAGATGACTGTGTCCTTATAAAATGGAAAATTTGGACACAGAGACACGTACAGAGGGAAGATGAAATGAAGAGACAGGAGGCAGATGGCAACCTACAAGCCAAGGAAAGGGACTTGGAACAGATCCTTCCCTTGCAGCCCTCAGAAGAAACCAACCCAGCTGACATCTTAATTTTTGGACTTCTAGCCTCTAGAACTGTGAGAAAATAAATTTCTGGTTAAGCCACCTAGTTTGTGGCCTTTTGTTATGGAAGCCCCAAGAGCAGTCTTAGTAAAGAGGGATCCTTATAAATTTTATCTCAGCCATGCAGTTCTCAGAAAATTACCCTACCTATTTCTAAAGCAGAGGTCAGCAAAACTATTTTTCTCTAAAGGGCCAGAATTTAGGCTTCATAGGCCACATGATATTTCTTTTGCATATTCTACTTCAATATTTTTTTTTTAATTTAAAATGCATTCTTAGCATGCCGGCTGTACAAAAACAAGCTGCAGCCTGGATCGACCCACAAGCTTTGGTTTGCCAATCCCTGGAGCAGAGGCAGGGTCTTATGTCACAAAAAAGGCTTTTAGGATCTTGTTTGACAAATTCTAAAATGCCATTTAATTGCACATTACAAATAGTACAAGTCTATTTTATTAGTTTTTTAAGTTATTTTTAGTAAAATGTTATTTTTCAATCAAGTCCCTTCTAAGTTCTTTTCTCTACCTTTAATCAACTATGAAACTTCATTTTTTTAACAAACGTAGTTAAATATTAAGTCCTAATTTCAAGTAATATTACTGACAAGTAGGAAATTTCTCCTACACATATTTAGAGGAACATTTAAATTTGGCAGTTGATCCTCCTTATTCCAAAATGCAATGATTTAACAAATTGAATATCAACATGGCACTCAGCATTGCACTAAATGCAGAATTACCTATCCTGATTCCTCAGTAATGTCAAAGTGTATTTTGGGTAAGAAATTGTGATTAATATATCCTGTAAAAGACTTTACAGACCAAAGCACCAAAGCCACTTCAAAAATATATAGTCCAATAAGCACAGGCTAGGCAGTTTGCTTGCTAATCACAAAATCGAATTTGTTCCTAAATGCTAGAATGTATGGGCTGGAGTTATAATTGCAGCCCCAGTGCTCAGTACTGTTTCTTAGGAAATCAGTTATTAGGTTTGTGAAGTGATAAACAGCTCCTTGTTCTGCTAAAGTGACTAACCTTTATTCTTTATAGATCTATCTCTAGGCGTTTTTTTTTTTTTTTAACTGTCCTACTGAATACAAAAACTTTTCACATTTAATTCTAACCAAGCTTCAATTGTTAAGATGAAAATAGAGATTTATTGTTGGCAGATGAGTAAACTAGCACACAATTTTTTAAACCAGCAGATATTTCCTCCTTTATCTGTGAACATCTTGTCTTATTTCCTTCCAATTACATTTTTTTCTTCCATGAACAGCAAATATGTCATTTCTATCATTCTCCTGCTGGTGGCCTTCTGGAAGATGATTGAATTGCCCAATCTTTGGAAGGAACAAGCTGTTTTATGTCTCGAGTGCCATGGATTTTGTAGATTCTCCTGCTCTGGGGTCTTTCTCAGGTTATTACAGATTTTAAGCTGCTTTCATTGAGCAATGTTTTCCTGAAGGAAATGAAGGAATGAAAACTCTGGCTCCATGCAGTTCTCGCAGACACAAAATTACAATGATGTGCTTTCCCTACATCCTAATGAAAGACGGAAATTGTCAGAAATAAATTTAAGATTCTCAAACTAGTCAAGAGACTATCTGCATCAAATTGGCCTGTGTTATTGCTTAAACTCCAGACTTCTGATGCTGACCACAGACTTGCTGAATCAGGATCTCTAACGGCAAGTCTCGTGCATGCATTTTCTATTGCTGGGTAACAAAGTACCACAACTGAGTTGCTGAAAACAAAACAAATTTGTTTTCCCATAGTTTCTCTGGGTCAGGAGTAGCAGCACAGCCTAGCTGAGTCCACTGCTCACTCACAAGGCATCAGCCCCTTCTTTTTCCAAACTCACATAGTACTGCAGGAATCTGAATTCTTGCAGTTCTGGTTGTAGGACTGAAGGTCCCAGTTTATGACTGGCTGTTGACTGAAGACTGTCCTCAATTCCTAGAGACTGCCTGCAGTTCTGTGACATGCGCCCTCTCCATAGACACAGCATGGCTCTTTGCTTCTTTCAGGACAGTAGGAGAATCTCTTTCACCAGTCTGCTAAGATGAAGTCAAAATTATAAATTTAGAGTTTAGAGCTAGAATTCTAAAACTGGCTGACAAGATTCAGTACTTTAATCCCTAGCACCTGTGAATATTTGCAATGTCACTTCCATGATTGCTATTTTGTATGGCACAGTTGACCTTAAGATAAGGAGAATATCTGTGTGGACCTGATCTAAATCATATAGACCCTATTACAAACAAAGTTTTCTCTGTTTGATGGTAGAAGAGGAAGTAAGAGATATTGGAAGTACAAGAAGGGACTTCAGTGTGCCATTGGTGGCTTTGAGATGGATCAGGCGAGGAGAAATAATAAGGGCAGCCTCAAAGAACAAAGACTAGGCTCTAGCTGATGACAGCAGTGACACGGAGACCTCAGCCCAACAACTGCAAGGAACTGAATTCCGTCCACAGCCAAAATGAGGCTTGGAAATGGATTCTTTCCCAGAGCCTCCAAATAATACCCTAGCTGGGCTGACTCTGATTTGGACCTTGTAAAGTTCTAAGTAGGGGACTCAGTTGAGCCTGCCTAGACTTCTGACCTATAGACTGTGAGATAATAAATATGTGTTGTTATAAGCCTATAATTTGGGGGTGATTTGTTATGTGGCAATAGAAAACTAAGAATAATGTAATTGAGAGAGTGTCACTCATCACCTTTGCCATATTCTATGGGTTAGAATTAAGTAACAGGCTCCATCTGCATTCAAGACGAGGGGTTTACTCCAACGTGTGGATACAAGGAGATAGAAATTACTCGGGGTCATCTTAGAATTCTGCCAAATATAGCCCAATAATCTTTATTTTTCAGCCTGTCAAGGTGGCTTTCATGCTCTCTAATGTGAGAATTATAATTGGGATTAGAAGTATGTTGAGAACATGTAAATTGGCATATTGGGACAGGCTGAAAATGATCTTATAGTGAGCTGTTAAATCAAATGACAAATCTAAGCCAGAAAAAGTTGATGCATGTGCTCTTTTCAAAATAACAAAGGGAAGATGACTAGACTTATGCATAAATTAACTAAATCAGTTAGCATTTATTGAGTGCTTCCCATGTGGCAGTTGGTGTGCATATGTTTGACTATAAAACCTCTTAGACGCCTCACAGCAATCCTACAAGGTAGTTATTATTTTATCTGTATTTCACTAATGTAAAAATTGAGCTTTGGAGAATATAAATAACTTGACAAGAGTCATAAATTGTACATATATATATTTATAAAACCTTTTTAATCCTAGTTGCATTGTTCTGTGGTAAGCAGAGCAGGCTACCAAAAGACAGTATCAGAATGTCAGCACTATCTTTGACCCTGGGGCTACAGCGACGAGTAACCCAGGCAGTGGCTTTCCCCTCTAGATTCTCTCATCCAAACTGTGAAGCATTCCTAGTTAATCTACCTAAAGGTGATCTACGATTGCGACATTGTCCTCTTCTAACAATTTCAGTGCCATTTCAATTGCCTATAAATGAATTCCCAAATCCAAATCCACCTTTCCAATCTTAACACTATCTCAAAATCTTATACTTCATTCAATGTAAACACATACATTTCCCCAGAGATACCCTTTTTCCAGTCTTAATAATTTTTGTTTGTCATTTGTGGTAGGCATATTAAAGCCCCACCCAAAGATGTCCATGGTCCTAATCCCTGGAACATGTAAATGTGCTATAATACATAGCACAGTGAATTAAGGTTGCAGATAAAATTAAGATTGCCAACTGGATGGCTTTAAAACAATGAAATTATCCTGGATTGTCCAGTGGAGGCAATGTAATCACATGAATTCCTTAAATGTGAAAAAGAGAGGCAGAAGAGTTGGTGTCAGCTTTGAAGACGGAAGGGTGTCATTAGCCAAGGATTGTGCACAGCCTCTAGAAGCTGGAAAAGACAAGGAAATAGATTAACTCCAGAGCCTCCAAAGGTATACAGCTGTGTTGACAAATTGATTTTAGCCCAATGAGACCCATTTTGGACTTCTGACCTCTAAAACTATAAGATAATGAATGTGTGTTATTTTAAGCCATAAGATGTGTTACAATTTGTTAGAGCAACTGAAAGAAATTCCTATATCATTTTACCTATTAAAACCTTAATCTTTTCATGTTTTCTTTCAGAATATACTTTTCTCTATTCTTGTAAATCTTAGCTTATATTAATAACAATCAAATGATACTTAGTGCATGACACTGTCAATCACATAAATTTAAATTCTTCATCTATCCAATAAGGTGTTAGCTTCTCAAAGACAAGAAATGTTAAACAACTAAACATTTGACATGATAACTGGTATTATGCCCTGCTGGCACCCAGTGCTTTATCAATGCTTATTCTAAAAAATCACAGTTGACTTTTCTAGAGCAGAAGAAAAAATTTCATGATAAAATTTTATGTCAAAAAAATAAAATTTGGCCAGGCGCGGTGGCTCATGCCTGTAATTCTAGCACTTGGGAGGCCGAGGTGGGCGGATCGTTTAAGCTCAGGAGTTCGAGACCAGCCTGAGCAAGAGTGAGACCCCATCTCTACTAAAAATAGAAAGAAATTATCTGGCCAACTAAAAATAAATAGAAAAAAATTAGCCGGGCATGGTGGCGCATGCCTGTAGTTCCAGCTACTCGGGAGGCTGAGGCAATAGGATTGCTTGATCCCAGGAGTTTGAGGTTGCTGTGAGCTAGGAGGATGCCACGGCACTCACTCTAGCCCAGGCAACAGAGTGAGACTCTGTCTCAAAAAATAAAAAAATAAAAAAAAAATAAAATTTATCTCAAAAAAGAAGGATTCAAAGTTTCTTTGATATGGGACTATTCAAACTGCTGCCAGAGGTCTATGTGCAAAAAAGAATGATCATGTCTTTAAAAAAATGAAACAAGCTCTACTTAGAGATCTACTTAGAAATTTTGTTTGTTCCAGGTACTTATGGTAGCTAAGAAAGAATGTTTTTAACTCAGAAAGGAGAAGGATAATTTACTCAACCAAGCAAAACTCAGAAATCTTAATTCAGTTTGAATCTCAATCCTGTATGGATGCAGAAAGGTCATGTCCTTTATAGAGTTCCCTGTTCTCATAGTCACTGAGAGTGACTAAGATGTTCTTACAAATTTTTAAAAAATTATTTCTGGTAGTATCTTCTCCCTCTTTTGTTGGCATTTTTTTTTTCAGACACTTTTGTATTAACGTGTTGATCTCTGTTTCTATCTTAAAACCAAGCTGCTATCTTCTCCATTGTAGTGTTTCATCCTAGACATAGATATCGAAATGGCAAATTCTTAGAAGCACACATCCTCTCTAGGCTCAATCAGGGAGAAATAGAATTCCTGAACAGACCAATATGAAGAGGCAATAAAAAACCCTTCTAAAAAATGTCCTGGACCAGATAGTTCTATACCCTACAAAGAAGAATCGGTGCCTATCCTGCACAAATTA
>JAQIFY010003087.1:0-12835 GCA_028533085.1 Varecia variegata | reverse complement strand
GTGATCTCAGAATGCAGTTCTCGACCGCCTTCCTTTTTCCTTCCAACGCGCATTTCTACTTCAATTCCCCCACCAGATTTTATCCTAAGGTAACTCACAGACTTGTGCTTACGAATCTTTTATTCACGCCCATTCTCCTTATCTGCAACTGTTTCTATTTCTGTCTGTCTCTCCTCCCCTCTCTCTCTATACTGTTGATGTTTATATATGTATACAGACAATACACACATATTTGCACACGACATTTCCTGAAGCAGTTGATGAAACAACATGAATGTTTCAAATTTTAATAAATATTTATTAACAATAAACTCAAAATTTATTGGACATATACCCTCTACTCAGATGGGCACGGAGTTAAGGGAATTGTTGAAGGGGCCTTTTTTTGTTTGCCTGAGGCCAATGTCCACTGTCAGTTTGGACACTGGCAGGCGAGACTGGCAAGTGGGAGAAGGAAGGAAGAGTGAGAAGGGCCCAGGGCAGGCATTCCCTGCACACATCGCCCCTAGCTGACTGATTTCTGGTGTCAGTGCCTGAAGAGCATGACGATCTGGAAATCCACTCCCTCAACACCCCAGGCCCACATAATCCTGGAAAAGCTTTCCCTGCCCATCCTGAGTGCCAGTGGTCTAACTGCAGGGCTGGGTTCCAGCCCTATTAGAGATCTGCTAAGGCTGGGAGGAGCCACAGAGCCAGAAGCCAGCCTGATATAGGAACCCATGGGGTTTTCCTCCCAGAGCCACACTTAAAATTCAACAGAGAGCAGCACTGCAAAAGTCTGTCATTAAACAGTCTAAAGATGGGCTCTCCCACAGATCTCAGACCCACTTCTCTAACCATTCCCTGGTCTTTGACTTCCTGCTCTCTCCTGAGAATTGTTGGTCTGTATTCTCTAGTGTTTGTAAGATTGTTGAACACATATTCTAGCACCTTCTAGTTCTAAGTAGGCTGCCTCCTTAAAGGTGGAAGAACTGTCTCTGAAAGCAAGCAGTAATTAGGGTGACAAAGGTAGCATTTTAAGGTGTGTGTGTGTGTGTGTGTGTGTGTTATTCAGTGATGAGTTTTGTTTGATTGTTTAATGGGGGAGGAAATGGAAACCAAGGACCCCAAAATGGTTTACAGCATCCCCACATTTAATTTTGCTGCATCAGGGGTGGCTTATACAATTTAGTTGCCGTCCTACACAGTCCTTTGCTTTCCTCGGGTTTCTGCATTTCCACCGGCAGTCTATTTCTTTGTTGTTGAGGAAGGGCTCAATCTTTTTGGTCTCCTGGTCCCTTTACAGTTAAGAATTATTGAGAACCACCTAGAATTTTTATTAACATAGGTTATATCTATACTTACTGTATTTTAAATTACAACTGAGGAATTTAAAAAATATTCATGTATTATTTCACTTAAAAATAATGATGAACTCGTTTCATGCTAACACCAATGACTTATTTTTATGAAAAAATCTGTGTTATCCAAAACAAAAAAAAATAGTAAAAATAGCAGGATTATTTCACAGTTTTGCAAATCTCCAATACCTGGTTTAATAGAAGACAGCTGGATTCTCACGACTACTTCTGCATTTGGGGAGCTCCACCCCAGTCTTGAGAGAATAAATGAAAGGGCAAACAATATCAAGTGTCATTGCATCTTGTGATTTGACCTCACAACAGACCCCTCTGCCAGGATTAGGAACCCTCCGGGTCCCTGAAACTGTGAGAGCCCCCTCTCTTGATCAAGGAAGCCCAGCTCCAGTTAGTCAGGATTATTTTAAGATTCATCCACGTTGTCACGCACAAGTTATTTTAACTGGAGAATTTTTTCTAATACCAAGACATTGTAAAGCTAAACGTGTGGCAGTAGTAATGACTAAGGCAATTATGGTTTCCTAAAGCCAAATACTCTGCAGCCATGGAACAGAAAATGAGAGGATGTGCTCCGTGGAAGTAGGGCTGTTTTAATGCAGAGAACACAAAGTACAGAACAATGTGTATATTATGATCTTGTTTTGTGTATTTTTGAAAAGGAGAATAACATACGTATGACTGGAAAAGGCACAAGAAACTACTTTAAATAACTGGTTATGTTTGGTGAGACGGAGAAGGTTTTTAATTTTTAAAAGTTTCCGATCTCCTGGCAGTGAGTAACCTAGGGTGTCCCATGTGTTCGGTCCTTACAGAGTAAGGGTGGCAAGAGGGGCTATCTCGGCAATGGGGCTGTCCCATTTCCGCGCTCTCTGTGCTGTTTTAAGGACAGCACTGAGGTGTCTGACTTCCGGTCGGCAGCACAACCGCCGCGCGAGGCGACCCCCTCCGCGCGGATCCGTTTCCCCGCCTCCTGCCCCACCCACGCCCCGCTTGCCCTTCTATTGGTCGCGCGCCGCGCCGCCCCGCCCAATCGCAGCGCTCTGCGCCAGAATTCGAATCGCCTTTTTCGTTTGAATCGGGCTGCGGGGGGCGGTTGGCGGCGGTTGGCGGCGGTTGGCTGCAGCGGCGGCGGGAGCCAACGCCCCGCGTCCGGAGACGCCACGGGCAGAGCCGCCGGTCAGCGTCGGGGGTGGCGGCGGGAGGAGCGGGGTCTGCGGGCCCGGGCGGGGCGAGCGCGGCCACGCGGGCGGCGTCCCCGGCTGCGAGGCGCGCGCGGCGGGCCTGGGGCGCGCGCGGAGGCGGGGGACGCTGGGGGTCGCGGCGCCGGCCCCAGCTGCGGATTTGGGTGCGACGTGCCGGGCGGTGGTTCGACTGGCGGCCGAGCGGGCGGACTCGCTCCAGGTGAGCTGCGGCCGGGGGTTCCTGGGGCACCCGGGGCTGTCGGGGGCTCCTGGGGCTGTCGGGGGCTCCTGGGGCACGCGGGGCTCTCGGGGGGCCTGGGCCACGGGGACCCTCCCAGCTCTGAGGGAGCGGGTGGGGGGCACGGCCTGGGCCCTACTGGAGGTCGCGGTAGGAACTCCCGGGCGGCACTGGCCCTGGTGACGGCGTCTTGGCCGCCGGACTCTGGGGCGCTGGGAGCGCCCTGGGGTGCAGCCCCGACGTGCGGGGGTTTCCGCAGGTCAGTCAGGTGCGGGCCTGGGCGGCAGGGCAGCGTGAACTGTACAGGCCGCGCCCCGTCCGGTCACTCTCCAGTCACTTCTTAGTGCCCTCCTTTCCCTTCAGAGTGACTCCCACCTCTTCTGCAGCGGAAGAGTTGTTGCAAATCTGGTTCTGCAAGCCTTGGACACCAGTCCTTCCTCTGCGGACATACTCAACACCTGGTTTAGAAAATGGGGCCTTCGAAACGCCTCGTTACCATCAAAAGGAGCGGGGGCGACGGCCCCCACTTTCCCCTGAGCCTCAGCACCTGCTTGTTTGGAAGGTGAGCCCTGCGCGGAGGTTTTGGCTTAGAAAGACAGAAATGTCTCAACAGCAGTACCCAGAAACAGGCTCTAGGATTAGGTCCTGCGCTCAGATTTCCTTGGTATTTTCCCTATACATTGTCAACATAGTTTATGTAGTTAAGTAGTTTTTTTAATCAAACAAAAATTTAAAAATTGATTTGGTATAAAGCTTTCCACGGAGAAAGATGCAGGTGACTAATTGGCTTCGGGTACCCTTTAGAAGTCACTGTGTGCATCTGCGACCCTCCTCACAGGACATGGCTGGTTACTCCGTTCACTATAAGAAGGAAGGGAAGAAGTTGTATACTTGGATTTTAGTTGTTTTTGGAAATATGAAAATGGGACGGAAAGTCCTCCCATCTGTGTTTTGAGAACTTTTCCACTTCTGCTGCCTTCATATTTCATGGTGTCTTAACCCTGTCGCAGTAGGACAGGCACAATTACTGACAGCTCCCCCTATCAACCTCCAACGCCTGTCCCTCTGGAGGTGTGAGAAGGTTGCCCTCCCTGTGTGGTCTGGTCCCTGAACCCCATTCTGGCCTCACTCCATCCTCCCAACATCACCTACCTTGTTCATTCCACCTAAGGCATTCCAACCTCTTGTTCACTTTGGTACTTTTACACAGTTGGACGTTTATGACTGGAAAGTTTACCCTACCCTCAAACGTGAGTGCTTTCTTTCCATCATCGAAATGTCTGTTTAAAGGGCACCTCAAACTAACCTTTCATGAAAGCTTGTCTTTCTAACAGCACAAGTTCAGGGATGAGTTTTTGGTTGCTTTCTCCCACTAGACTAACTTCCCCACAGGCAAGGACTATCTTGTTAATCATGGACACAGGACTAGGTATGGTGTCTGGCATATTTTATGTGATCAATATCTAGCATTCTAGTAAGTGTCCAGTAGAAATATGGACTGGAGATTTAGATTTGCAATCAGTTGATAGCGGTGGTTCTCACAGGGGCATTTGATAAGATCTGGAAATTTTTTTCCATGTCACAATAGAGGAGGGGCATGTACTATTATTAATATCACTGAGCAGAGGTCAAGGATGCTGCTAAGAATCCTACGATGCACAGGGCAGCCCCCCACAATACCAAAGTATCTGGTCCAAAATGGCAACAGTTGCTGAGGCTAAGAAACACTCATCTGTATTGATTCTCCGCCACATTAATTCTCAGTTCTATGGAGATAGTCTTTCTTTTGCTTGGATATTTTGGGTATCTTAAAATATAACTCTGCTTGTAGGGTTAAAGAAGCTGTTCATTTTCCATAGCTTCCTTCCTCTTCAAAGGAAAAAAAAAATAAACATTTGGGTCTCAAATTGCAGTCATTTTGCTTTTTGTACAGTAGTACTTAAGTATATTTTTGTGCAAGATTTTATAACTTAGAAACTATTTCATAAGTGTTTGGTCACATGTATGGATAGGAAGAGATATTCTTAGACTCCACAGGTTCATGTGGAGAACAGACAGGCCATTGCACAGTTTGTTTAAACTTTTAAGGTCTCAGGATGAACAAGAACACCAGCCACTCCAGGAACCTGCTAATGAACTCTTCTGACTGTTAGTTTATGTGTAGGTTTAGCAATTGTCCCTTCCTCTGCTTTGTCATGATGTTAGCTTTCTGTGGAAAGACAAGTTGAATCTAGATATTGTTTTTTGTTGCTTGCAAATTAGTATTTTTAATGTTTGAAAACTGTCAGTTAATATAGTGTAGTTTTAAAACAACAATGAAAAAGCTCACTTCTTTGTATCTTTTAAGTATAGCTGTTTATATAAAAGATATTTATATTCTAGCATTTTCTATTATATTTTTATGTACTCTAAGTTTTAAATATCTAAAATAGTTGCAATACTTACAAAAATTCTTTGCAAAATACAAATATTATTTACATTGCCTATTTTGTTTTGTTATTCCTTTATGTCATTACATTTACAGATCAAGCATACTAGTCAAATTCTGTTTGATTTTGAGAAATTGAGGTAATTTTTTTAAAAGTTGCAAGAACCAAAAAAAAAATCTTAATTCTTTTGCATTAAGGGGTATCGAATGTGACATCCGTATCCAGCTTCCTGTTGTGTCAAAACAACATTGCAAAATTGAAACCAATGAGCAGGAGGTAAGTCAGTTTTTAGAAGTCAGTTTTTAAAACTTTTTAGTTTACTGTTTATTCATTAGTTGCATATTTTCCCTCTTCTTTTCACTTGTAGGCAATATTATATAATTTCAGCTCCATAAATCCTACACAAGTAAACGGGTCTGCTATTGATAAGCCTGTGCAACTAAAACATGGAGATGTAATAACTATCATTGATCGATCTTTCAGGTAGGTAAAAACTCATTTTGCTAACAATGAGTGGCACCTTCTGATTTACCATAAACTAGTCTCACAGTTCAACAGTGATCCTTCTTTAATGTTGATGAATGTCAAAATGTTCCATGTTTTTATTTTTAATGCTAGTCTTAAAAGCACGTGGCTCTAGAAGGATGACAAATGGGGCTCAAATCTGATAGAATCCAAGGATTTGAGTGCACAGAATTATGTAAAAGAAAGGTGACCTTGTCCTAAAGAAGTTTGTTATTTCCTTGTGAGTATTGTGAAACTGCATGAGATTTTTAGTTTCTTTTTTATTTTAAAGCAAAATAGACTCATAGAGAAAGGTACAAAACAAGATGTATAGGTCAATTTATCATGATGTGAACATCCTGTAAGTACCACCTGTTAGGGACTGAATTGTACTTTCCCAAAATCCATGTTTTGTATCCCTAACCCCTAGTATCTTAGAATGTGACTGTATCTGGAGAGAGGGCACTTAAGGAGGCAGTGAAGTTAAACCAAGGTCATTAGTGTGGGCCCTAATCCAATGACCGGTGTCATTATAATAAGAGGAGATTAGGACACAGAGACACCGAGGGAGCAGGTGCCTAGAGGAGAGACCATCTGCAAGACCAGGAGAGAGGTACAGAGGAATCCAACCCTTGGTCATGGACTTCAGCCTCCTGAACTGTGAGAAGTAAATTTCTGTTGTTTCAGGCACAGTCTGTAGTATTTTATTATGGCAGTCCTAGCAAACTAATACACCCTCAACTCATAAAGAATATTTCCAGAAGTTTTTCTCATGCTGTCATCTAATCACTACTTATTTCCCTCACCAAGTAAACCACCATTGTGGCTTTTATGGTACCATGAAAGTCTTTGGAGTTTTACCACCTAAGCATGTATCTCTAAACGCTGTAGTTTTGTCTGTCTTTTTGAAACACCTTAACAGTGAATTAATGATGTACATATTTATGTGTAACTTCTGCTCTTATGCATGTGGGATTCATAGCATGTTGGATGTCTTTGTAGTTTGTTCTTTCTCACTGCATATGTGTTACGTTGAAAAAATATGTACAATATATACAATAGTATACATAATTATACAAAATTCATTTGTTCTGTCTGGACATTCGACTAATTTTCAGTTTTTGAAATGTGTCAAGGCTTGCTTTATAATCAGATATAGTTAAATTTTTTACTGATCTGTACTTGAAAACAGTGTATGTTCTACAGCTACCAGATTCAGTGCTCTATATACATATGCCTGTTAGAGTCAAATCTTGTATATTCTTAGTAATTGCTCTCAGAGATATGTTGACATCACCGACTGAGGATTTAGTTTTCTTTTTCTTCTCTGTCAGTTTTTGCTTTATATATTTTGAGGCTATACCATGGCATACAAATTTAGAATTATGTCCTCCTGGTGCACAGAACTCTGTCATTTAGAAATGTCTCTGCCTTTAGTAATGTTTCTGCCTTAATGTTTCTTCTGGATGATAAATGTAGCTAAACTAATTTCTTTCTGATTTGCACTTGCATAGGATAACTTTTTCCATCCTCTTAATTTCAAATTTTCTTAATTCTTATGGTTTAAGTTGTCTCTTGAAACCCACTGTCAGGTGAATTTTTGAATCCATTCTGCTAAATGGATCTCTGCCTCCATTATTGCCTTCATTTGTATTAAGTAGATATTTCCTAATCACCACTTAAATTCCCTGGACATTTCTTTTACTGTACTTCTTGGGAATTTGTCTTCATTTTTAAAGGATATGTTTTATGGAATATAGACTTCTAGGTTGGAAGTATTTGATGTGGAATGGAGACCTGAATTATTATACTTTCCCAAAATGAGATACTGTTCAAATTAAGATCAACTGATATGATTAAAGACCTCCAGCAAAGATTAAAAAATGGATTTTAAAAAGAGGGACTTGATTCAGAACTCTGCTAACCATGAGAAATGTTCCAGGTGCCTGACTGCTTCAGGTCTTACTTTGGTCATATCTAAATTGAAATCAGGTCATTTCTGAGGTTGAAAAGTTTTCATTATGCAAAATAAAGGATTGCTTCTATGAATTGATCACTGAGATCTGTCAGAACAATTATGTATCTTACTAAATGTAGTCTTTCTGAGATGTGCCTGTCTTGTTCAGGCACGGATTGAGTAAGTGGGAAACTGGAATGATCACAGTGTTCTGATATATAGCTTTATAGTTACCCTAAAGTATATGACTTCACAATGTGATTAAGAGTCAGTTGCCTGCAGGCTTCCTGGTTGACTTTCCAAGCCATCAGATGACTTCGAAGGTCCACATCAACTAGAGAAAACCCGATTTCAACCTCATATTCATCAGTTTTACACATAGACAATGCTCAGGAATATGGTTGAATCATACCCAGGCTAGTCAGTGATCAGAAGTTAATCGGTCCCCATCCCCTGGCAATGGTGTCTCAAAACTAACCTGATGCAACTTATCTAAGTGTTTAGTGTAAAAACATTTTTCTAACTCTAAATTTATTTCTTTGGATAAGGTAATATCTTCAACAAAGCCTGAAGTTTGTTCCTTGATCCTTGCACATAACCCAGTATAGAGACTTCAGTTCCTAGGATACAAAGCTTTAACCTGGATCTGTGTCTGTCATTCTGTGCACTGCAGGTATGAAAATGAAAGTTGCCAGAATGGAAACAAGTCAACTGAATTTCCAAGAAAAATAGCAGAACAGGTAATCGTTAATATTTTCTAAGTTTGGGCTGTGATTCTTTTTGATGAATGATTTCTCGCTTCAAACCAGTGAGAAAGGAGAATGGCTTACTGGTTATAGCAGGAAAATATAACTAAAGTATTAAAACAAGTTGAACTTAGACATATTAAAATAATCTAAAGCTGTATTTCCTCTTTATTCTTCAAAATGAAAGCACTAAGCGAGTCTTACACTTTTGGTCAAATAGTCTAGTAGAGTATTTCATGATCTCTTCAGGCAAGCCTATGGTTAGGACAACTCCAATATACAGAACTAAAATTCAGGAACTATAATATCTAGCAGTTCATTTTGTCTCCCAGTCATTATACTCATACATCTTTATGCATCTGAAATAATCATGTTATGAAAATTATGAGTGACAAAGATGCTTCCTGATTTTGATAGACAGATGACTTATAAAACTGGAAGAGAGTTCCTATACTTTGTCCTGTGAGAAAATCCTATAGCTTGAATACATCAGTGCCAAACAGGTATTCCAGTGGTATAGCTTATTAAAACACAGTTGTGGGCATATGCTTGGGGATTTAGTGGGATTTAGTAGGTTTAGGATAAGTTCTGAGAATTCCTACTTTCCTACTTTTGAGGTTGTTCCTCAAGCTAGTTTCATATGAGCTTGTTGGCATTTTTTGGCTTAGGAGACTTATCCTAGGTGTACCTGAAATTAGCAACTAGGGCACTTGAATTTCAGCATCTCTGCCCTGTTAAGTATTGCTTCTTCCTTATGGGAGCAACCTTACTGTTGAGCCTGGTGTTCCTAAGTTCCTGTGGTGAAAGCTAGTTTCTGAGGTACCCCACACAGTCGCCATGTAACTTGTTAGCAGGTGGAAGTAAATACCAAAAAGCTAGTTGAACTGTGGATTAGACTTGTGCGCCCAACCGTCCCCAACTGTTTGTTTTATTACTGGTCTATGATAAAATAGGTATTAAAATTGAGTATATAGGAAATGTTATAGCAATTTGAAATGTAGGATTATATATTTTATGTATTTTTAATTTTATTAGTAGTTCGTTTATATTATTTAGTCATAAGATTCTTGGTCCACTTCAGATTGGAAATAAAAAGCTCTCTCCTCACATGGATAGTTTTAGAAGTAAGGTATTAGATATCAAGAAATTTGAAATCGATTCACTAAAGAAATTAAATTCTTTAGCTTTGGTAATATTTCTTGGATTTTTTTCTTAATAATCCAGATGATATAATTTTCCTCCTTTGGAACATCAGACTGTTATATCTTATAGTGTTGTTCAGTTCTTCCACCCCTCCAAAAAATTCCACATGAAGAAAGTGCAGGCACTATTTATGGGGGGTGAGTGGTGGTGCTGGGTCCGATTGCCAAGCCCTGGGGTGGCAGTGCCTGTGGATGCACTGTTTTTGCTGGGCCTTAACTTCTAGGCTCTCAGATGGACCCTAAATATCTGGCTGCCAAAAGGGCACATGTACTAAGTGGAGCCTCTATTTACCGACAGATCCTATGGCCCATATCTGCTAAAATTGATTCTGAAGTCAAGAATTCTGTGCCTATGGTACGTTACAGGTCTTCAGTGTAGGTGATGTTTAATTTTGGTTCTTGTTCCATATGATGTTGGGAAATAACTAAGGAAGTTATAAAAACTCACTGAGGTTTGATTTCAGTAATTTTAAGCCTAGAATTTGTTTCCTATTAGATCACTTACTACATTTTTTTAAAAGTCAGCTAAGAAGTACTTATATCATGAACACTAGCTCCCAAATGACTAGGGTCCATTTCTCAAGTAAAATCTTTAAAAGTCACCTAAGAGAAGTTTGGTAAAGGAAACAGCCAACAAGAAGAATATTTTCATTTGTTATGACTATCAGTATTTAGAAGGCATTTAAGTCATTATTCTTATTTTCCCAATTTATAGGGACCATCACGCCATGTGTCAAGATCTAGCTTCTCTTCTGACCCTGGTGAGTAGTGGTTTGGTTTTGTTTGGGATCCTGAAAGATCAGGTCTTTGTGAAATAATAGCAAGGAAGGGACAATAAGAATGCAAGTGTTCAGTGTGTCCTCTGTTGAAAATCTAAGAGGTGTCATTTAACATGTGAAAAATAGATGCCTGAGTTAAGTTTTTCCCTTAGTGATTGCTGGGGTACTGTGCTTAGGGGAGAATCCAAGTATAAGAAAATTGCTTGTTCAGTTGTCAACTCCATTCTCAGTAGTTTGATAGCATATATGATATTTCTTTCATACTGGTTACTGGAGACTAATGTGATTTATTTATTTGGATTGTAATAATAGATTCATAAGAAATACAAATTTTAGGCATTACATAATTTGTAGACTAAGTGAAAAGCTAGGTTATAAGATAATTTGAAACAATTAAAATATTCCAATGTTAATCATTGAGAAAATATTGAACTTCTGTTTCTTATTTTATATTATTCATTCCCAAGATGGGGAAGACCAAGATTCCAAAGCCCATCCAAAAGTCACTGCAGGAAATGTTTCAGGAAGGCCTTTGGTCCATGTCAAGAGTGTCAGAAGAGACAGTTCTACCTCAGGTGGCTCAAAAAGCAATGTTGCCCAGGAAACCTCTAATGTTCATTCCTCAGAACGTCCTGGACATAATGGCAGAAATGCAAATGATCCCACTTCTGGGGATGTTAAAGAAAAGTCCAGGGTACAATTAGTGAGCTGTTACGGAGAATTGAAGTCTTTTTCCTCTACACAATGTCTTGACAGTAGCAAAAAAAATGATTCTCCCTTTAGGAAGCTTTATCAGTCAATGAAGGAAGAGTTGAAGGTACAATCACAAAAAGAAAATGTTCTACAATATCGTAGAAAATCAAGATTACAAACTAATTACACAACAGAAAAAGAGAGTGCTAATGGTTTACAGAGGGAGACCCAACTATTGGTCTCAGGTCAACAGAGACAGAAATCTGGCAGAAGCACCCCCAGTAAGGCAGCCCCTGCTTCCCCTGAACTGGATCCTGGCCAGAGGGAGGGAAAAGGAAGTGACATGGAGTCTGTTCCGACTTCCAAAGAGGCCGTGGGTTCCAGCATTCCTCTCTCTGACACAACTAAAATGAAGACCCCAAGACGATATTCACAACAACTAAGTTCTTCACAGAAACGTAAGAGTGAAGACCTGTATGTTCTTAGTGGAAGAACATCTGGGAATCTGGGTAACATTGAAGACTTCAAGGCAGATGATAAAACACTGACTCCTAGGAAGCTTTTAACTAGAAATCAAACACCAACTAAAGTTGAAGATGCTGCCAACTCTGCTGATAAACCAGGAAATCTCTCTTCCGAAAACAGGAGGAGTATTCCTGCAAATGCACAAGTTCTGCCTACAGAAACGGAAATTCAGAAGGAGCCTTTTTTAACTCTATGGCTCACTGAAGTTGAAAGGCAGATTCAAAAGGATTCTCTCCACAAGCTTAAGAAATTGGGCACTACAGCTGGACAGATTTGCTCTGGTTTGCCTGGTCTTAGTTCAGTTGATATCAGCAACTTTGGTGATTCCATTAGTAAGTTTATTTAACTGTAAATTTATTTTTTGTAAAAGAATAACACCTACCTTATATTTAGACAGGAATTAATGAGACTATCTTGCAATCATTAATGACTATCTTTGTGGTAGATAATCTAAGCACCTAGGGCAAATGGCGAGACAGGCATGTTTGTCGTTTTCATTGACAGATGAATACTGAAGGCCTGGGTAACTGTAACAAGGAATGAGAGGGGAGGTGCAGGTTGTCAGGGGCTAGTTAAGGAGATTGGGTGGTCCAAGAGCATATCTGATTCTCCTTTTCCATCTATCACAAAACAGAAAGGAGAATAATCATAATTGCTTTCACATTGGGTCTAATTCTGAACTACAATTAACTATATCATATGAGTTTGGTCATTTGGAATAAATCACTGGAAATCCCTTGGAAATCATAGAACGTAGTGGTAGCTCTCAGGTATTTATATGCTGTTCTCAGAGTCTCCTACAGGCAATTTGGTATCAACACTGGATCATACCACAGGATTATAAATGCCAGGCACATGTCTAGGTGCTTCCCAGACATCAACAGAATGACCCTCAGTACATTCCTAGTGTCCATGGATCAGTTTCCTTTTTATCTCTGTGTTGTAAATGAGGAAACTGATGACCCAGGGTCAGTGTGGCAGCTTCGTGGCATCTTCCTACACTTTTCAGGGTTGGCTTATAGAAAGAAAGAAAATATCTCTAGACATTCTGTGATAATAATCTTAATATCAGGACTCTATTTCTGCAGATGGCCCGTAGTGTTGGGGTACATGGATAACTATAAAATGGGACCTGGAATGTCAGTCCATGCTCCACTGAGTCTTGCAGAGGGGTGGCATCTCTTAGATAAGGGATTTACAATGACTAGTTCTTCAGGAAGATG
>JAQIFY010003086.1:0-12836 GCA_028533085.1 Varecia variegata | reverse complement strand
TTCCAGATATAACATCATATCATCAGCAAAGAGTGAGAGTTTGATCTCTTCTTTCCCTATTTGGACTCCCTTGATTCTGCTCTCTTGCCTGATAGCTCTCGCAAGGACTTCCAGTACTATGTTGAAAAGTAATGGAGACAGTGGGCAGCCTTGTCTGGTTCCAGTTCGAAGTGGGAATGAAAAGCAAATTTTAATCCTCAGAATGCTATTTGCAGAAAGGAATGTTTATGCCCATTTTACAGGTTAGGCTTAAGGAGCTGCCAATAGTTTACCCAAAGTCATTGACTAGCTTTGTATAAAAAGGAAGACAACACAGTGGGTAAGTGTTAACGCAGCGTACAGATTGGTAAAGGCATGGCAAATGCACAGTGAGTAACTGCTTTTGTTCCTCTAGAGCTTTGATACAAACCTTGCCTTTCTCCTTTTTCCTCTCTCCTATCAAGATGTACTTGTTTCATGTTCTCTTGGTCAGGGCTCTGATTCCAGATAGGAAGTTGACATAATTGGGTGTAGGGTTACATTGTGCTACAGTCCCATATCCCAGATAATTTCCAAAGCATTTCCAGACCTGGCATCTTATCTGGAGACTGACTTAAGTAAGCATCTCAGGTGCAGCAGAAGAGCTGTGAGGGTTGTGGTGGGATAGACTCTGAGGATTCATTACATTATGTGACAACTGTGCATCTGGCCTCTTTATTTGTGCAAAGGAAGAGGCTTCCTCAACCCCATCCCTCACTACAAGTAACACTTTGCTACTCCTACTTCTTCCCCACCTGAGTTCACCTTTGAAGGAGGGGAAGACAGAAAGCCTCAATATTTCACACAAGTGGACATTTTGCTTTTGGAGTCACATCTGGCAGTGTGACCAAGAAATCTTTTGGAAAAAAAAAAAAAGGTCTTGGTATTTCCTGCTTCTTTGCAGATAATGAATTCAGAAAAGGATGACCTCCCCCCGCCAAGCTTAAAAAAAATGTTTACCTACCCTTCTGTTTTCCAGTCCAAACTGGTATGATAACATTCAGGAGGTCAACATTTGAAAATGGTTTTTGAAAAAGAAAACCACCCACACTCAAAAAACTATTTTCCTTCCTAGTAAATGTAATTTTAAATTTCAAAGGCAGGATTTAGGTCAGTGGTTTGGGTCATTTTTTATTTTACCCAAACTGGGCCACCCTTCCCTTATTGTGCAATCCAGAGGAATCAGAAAGATGTCAGGTAATAAAAATCCAGCAAGGAAAAAAAAAAAAAAAGTTGGAACATACTCTGCCCAAAGTTGCATGCCCTTAAATCCTGCTGACTTCAGCAGGGTTTGTACATTAGTAGCGAAGGGCAGAATTTGGTCCATTGATTTTATTATCATTGAAGAAGAGGAGATTTTTCTGACTGTAAAATGAAAAAATATAATTTATGATTCAGACCCAGGCTGACAGGCTGAACGAGAGATGGAAACTTACCTGCTTGTGACTTTTGAATACAATGATATGCAAGTAAAAGGAGACCAGGGGCACCCACACATGACTGAGAGGCACTCAGGTCCAACGTGACCTTTCGGCTCCTGCAGCATCCAAGGCATATGGATGCCTTCTCCGACAGGAGCCGCAAGTGAAGTCTGTTATGACATGGAAACGAGACGAGGTGCGGTGGGCTGACTCAACAAGTGACCTTTTCAATCTGTCAATCTCTGTTATCCTCATAAATCATCTCAATGCAAGGTAGGGGCCAAGATGACTACTTTTTACCTCATACACAAAGCTTTAGCTTGCTAGTGCTGACACTTAACGTGAACTAATAACCTTTAATGGATGATAAAAATATGGATGAAGTGTGAAAATGATGGTCCTTTGCAAACCCTTTGCCATTTTCCTTCTTTATTACCCCAAACTTGCTGTACTCATATTTGAATTTTTACACTTTTCACTGCCTACATTTACTTGACCTTTTGATTTCATATAAATGTACTACTTTTCTGTATTAAATGCTCTAGTGCTATGGTTCTTTGGCTGTCCAGTGAGTACATTTCGGAGATGACTAAAGTGATTCCAACTAATTGATCTGTGTATTTTTAGTATGTCTGTTGCTATTAACATATAGACTCCGTAATAAATTGAGCTTTAATGCATATGTTTCTCTTAATCATGCTAACTTTCTCTTTATGTAACTCTTTCTTTTGGGGAGCACTTATGTTTATTCAACAAACATTACCCAGTGCTGGGTACCTAGTAGACATTCAATTAATGTTTGTTAAATAGATGAAAGGCTTCTTATTCATAGAAGATGTTACATTTTAGCTGGATTTTGAGGGATGAGTGAAATTAAATAAGTGTTTGGGGAGGGAATGGAGAAAGAGCAAAGGCAGAGAGGTACGAAGGTACGAGGAATGTGTGTGGCATGGACCCAGTGCCTGGTCCTGGGAAGGCAATCAACGAATATATGTTGGATGGATGAATGAATAATCGTGTTAGGCACTGAAAAAATTAAAAAAATGAATAAGTTATAGCCCTTCCATGGAGTTTAAAGTCTGATAAGGAATTGGAACTGTAAACAAGTAATGATAAATTTTTTCGTTCAGTAAGTATTTGCTGAGTACCTACTGTATTAGTGTTCTCCAGAGAAAGACAGAAAATAGGATCCCTCTCTCTTCTCTCTCTCTCTCTCTCTCTATGTACATATGTGTAGTGGGATTGTGGGAGCTGGCAAGTCTGAAATCTATAGGGCAGGCTGAAGACCCAGGGAAGAGCTGTTGATGCAGCTCGAGTCTGAAGGCAGAATTCCCTCTTCTTTAGGCAACTGGGGTTTTCTCGTAAGGCCTTCAACTGATTGAACGAGTCCTACTAACATTATGGAGGGTCATCTGCTTTTCTCAAAATCAATTGATTTAAATGTTAATGCCATCTAAAAAAAATACCTTCATAGAGACATTGAGACTGATATTTGACCAAATATCTGGTTACTGTGGCCTAGCCAAGGTGACACATAAAATTAACCATCATACCTTCTAAATGGTAGGCCTTGTTCTGGTACTAGACATATAGCAATGAACAAGATTGATGAACATCCCTGTGGTTATGAAATTTACAAAAATATATATAAAACTTACATTATTCCATATAGTAAATTTTATGGAGAAAAATAAGATTAAAAAGGGACAAAGTGAGTTACAATTTAAAATAACTGTCAGAGAAGGCCTCATTGAGAAGTTCCTATTTGAGTCAAGACCTGAAAGAGGGAAGGAGGTGACCATACAGATATCTGGGAGAGGAGTAATCCAAGACAGGGGTGGAGAGTAAGTGTAAATTTTAGGCAGGAGGGTGCCTGTTGTATTTGAGGATCACCTTTTGATAAATGCTTTGATACATATCAAATATAATATAAGCAAAAAGGTAACATAGGTAGTACAGCTAACTATTGCATTACTGTGGAATGAGAGATTATTTCCAACTGGAACCTCCTTGGAATAGACCCCAATGCCTGGTACATAATAGATAATTAGTGTTTTCTGAATAAATTCATGGCATCTTATTGTGGGGGAGAAGGAAAACTTCCCTTTTGCCCTTGGAAGGTTTGCTGAAATATCAACTCACAATAAGGCAGATTAATAAGAGAAAGAGATTATAAATGTATTTACCATGCACATGGGAAGAATCAGAGTGATTACCTAATACCCCAATGGGAACCAGAGGTTTATACACCCTCCTTTTAGAGGGGAGATAGGAGATGAGGAATAGAGGTAATTCTGATGAGGGGCAGTAAATGGGTTACTAGGGAGGATGGATAGATACTTGGGAAAATGAACAGTTGGGGGAAACAGATTGATTTGTAAATGATTCTTTGTAAATTAAATTAACGTGAGAGACAGGTGTTATCTTTAAAACGGGTTGAGCCAGGTCTGGTTGCATTCTTGATATTCTTTCCTGCAATATATTGAGATAATAGGAAGTGGAAGGAAAGACAATTGTTCTTATCGATGGGTCCATCTGATTTTTATGAAGATAGAGGGAAAGTTCCTTCCAATGCCTGTTGATCTCTAAGGGCCTTTAATTCAAAATACTCTTTATACCAAGGAGTTATATTTTGGGGTGAAATTCCCTGAGCTCCTTATCTTAGATGATGCTGTATTTGGGCTGGATTTTGAAGGATAGGTAGAATTAAGCTAATACAGAGGAAAGAGCAAGAAGAGAAGTAGAAAGGCACATGGTACTTTTGTGTCAGAGACACTAGTCCAGAGTGGCTGAGTCATGAAGCTGGCCTGGGGATGAGGAGAGTAAGAAATATAAGACTTAAAAAGAAGTTTGAAATCAGACTATGAAATGCTTTGCATCTAAGCTACAGAGCTTGTATATAATTTCATAGCCATTTTTGAACCATCAAATATTTAAAGGATGGGAAAGTGAAGTTATGTTAATGACTTAGGAAAGTATTAGCCAAAGGAAATTTCTTTAAACACTTATTCTTAGAGTATTGGTAAGTATTATATGGAAAAAAAACTAGATTTCAAATAAATTTGGGACATGCTAGGTTAAACAAAGTTAAATAGAGTTTTTGCTGCATTAACCCAAATAGCCTTTAATATGCCAGTATGGATTGTAAAGCTCAAAGAGATAGATAACATATGCTATGTTTCCCAAGTACTTTTGGCCACAGGAAAAGTTTTCTGATGGTACATCTAAAAGGACTAATAGTTCATTGCACATAGTTCATTGGAAACCCTGTTTTAGGAAGGTAACACTTGTTGAGAGAGATGGATTGAAGGAGTAAATGAAAGGAGGAAGACTGGAAAGCTGATAGAATAGCCACTGTGGGAGTTAAGAAGGCATAACTTGGGACTGTAGCAATACTATGGAATAAAAACTTTCAGAGGTTGAGTTATCAGGGTTGGTAATCTTGTCTGTTCTTGGTTCTTGGTGTGCTCTTGGCCAAAGAATGACCAGACACATCAAAAGCAAGGTAAGTACAAAACAAGTTTGATTGAGGAGACAAAAATAGAATTACAGACCAAGAGCAAGATACGTTCGCCACAGAAGAGTGAACAGGACTCTTGTAATAAAAAAAGGCCTTTGTTATGATCTGGGTCTGGTTTTATGGTGTCTGGATTGGGCCTTCCTTGTGGTTCAGATGTCACCATGGAACCACTTTGGTGGACAGTTGGGAGTTATGTAATCTGAGTCTTACTATGCATGAGGATCTCCCATGAGCCTCTTTGAAAGCCAGTTGTCCTAGGTCACTTTTCAGACTCTATTGTACCTATTCAGCTTGGCCTGCGGGCTAGAGAGTCCTCTGCATTATTTTGTAGTTGGCACTAACTTCTGACTGACAGATTTGTGGGGCATTCCCTCCTTCTCCAGGTGTGGCAGTTGCCTGCCTTGTCCCTAGGAGGGGCCAGAGGTCCCTAGCTGTCTACCTCACAGAATCACATGGTTGATCAATGGATTGGTCAGTGTTTGGGGGATGGGATTGGGAGGTTATGAAAAGAAAAGAGTAGAAAAGTTTAATTCCTTGGAGAATGGAAAGATGGTGATGTCCTCTGAGACATAGATTCAAGTTTGAGGAGGAAAAGGATGAATTTGGGAGACTTATGAGAACAAATTTTATTTAATTTCTGAATATTTGGGGATTTTTCAGGTATCTTTCTGTTGATATGATTTAATTTCATTGTGGTCAGAAACTATATTTTGTGTGATTTCAATTCTTTTAAATTTTTTGAGATTTATTAAGTCCCAGAATATAGTTTATCAAAGTGATTATTCCATGTGACTAGAAAATCATGTATATTCTTCTGTTGTTGGATGAAAGATCCTATAAATGTCAATTTGATCAAGTTGGTTGATAGTGTTGTTCAAGTCTTCTTATCTTTACTGATTTTCCATTTACTTGTCTGTCAATTACTATTATAAGAGAAGAGCATGGAAAATATCCAACTAAAATTGTACATTTGCTTTGTTTTTAAGTTCTTTCAGTTTTATGTATTTTGAAGCTGTGCTGTTGGGTACAATCATATTTAGAGATGTTATACCTTTATGAAATGTCCTTAAATTGTGCTAAAGTATAGTTTGTCTGATATTATAGCCTTAATATTCCTTGTGCTAAAGTATAGTTTGTCTGATATAGCCACTCCAACTTTCTTTTAATTAGTGTCTATATGGTATATTTTTTCTCAATGTTTTAATTATTTACTTATCTATGTTTTTCTAGGTAAAGTGGTGTCTTATAGATAGAATATAATTGAGTCTTACTTTTATTTAAAAAAAAAGACCAATACATCCAACAATGTTTATCTTTTAATTGGGGTGTTTAGACCATTTATATTAAATGTAATTGCTGACATATTTAAATTTAAATCCATTATACTTCTATTTATCTTCCATTTGCCCCATCTATTCTTAGTTCCCCCTTTCCTCTCTTTCTACCTAGTTTTTATTCAATATTATCTCCACTGTGTACTTATTAGTTATACCTCTTTTGAAGTTTTTTCAAGATTGCTTTAGGGTTTAAAATATAAACCCTGTAAATATAAACTTCAACAGTCTACATTGAAAACATATTACAGTATTTCACAGATAGTATAAGAAGCTTTTGAGATTATACCTTGTTATCTCTCTCCTATAATTTGTAATATTGTTTTTATACATTTTACTTCTACATGTTATGAGTCCTTCAAGACATTATTTTTGGTTTAAACAGTTAACTACTTTTAAAGCATTTAAAAAATATAAAGCACCTTTTTAGAAAAAAATATTCTGTTGCTCTTAATTTTTGGATGTAGATTCACATTTCCAACTGGTATCATACTTGTTTTGGTAGCAAAATTCCCTTTAAAATTTTTTGAGCACATATCTGTTGACAATTATTTCAGCTTTTTTTGTATGAAAAAGACTTTACTTTTCCTCATTATTGAAAGATATATTCTCTGAGTGTAGAATTCTGGGTCAACATTTTTGTTGTTATTACATTTTTAAAGCTGTAACTTTAATGCCTTTTGGGCTTGCATAATTTCTAACAAAATGTCTGCTGTAGTTCTCATCTTTGTTCCTCTGTATGTATATTTCTTTTGTCTGTGGCTACCTGAAGATTGTCTTTTTACCTTCCTTTTCATCTGTTTTGAGCATGATGTGTCTAGGTGTGTCTTTTCATATTTATACTGTGTGGTATGGAATTCTCTGAGCTTTTAATGGATCTGTTGTTGGCTGCCTCTCATTAATTTTGGAAAATTGTTAGTTACATGTCTTTAAAGATTTTTAATGCTCCATTCTCTCTCTTCTCCTTCTTTGACTTTAATAATACTTACATTAGACTATTTGATATTATGCACCAGCTTTCAAACTCTGTATTTGTCCCTCACTCTTTTTTGTTATTGTGTTGAGGATTTAATGAGAATGATGGTGTTCTTTTCATATCATGACATGGTCTTCAGTGTGTTGATTTAACTTATTCCCTGTTCACATTCCCATTTGACCAAGGACAGTAATGAAAAGAGAAACTCTTTGTCACAACTGAAAACTGGGGCCTTGCATGTGTGGAACCTCACGGATTTTTTTTTTTTTTTTTTTGATAAACGAGAGATTTAGTGAGCTAATAAGTATCAGGAGATTTTTCAAGCAGGATTTTCTTTGCCTGTGGTCACTTACAAGCTGGTTGGCCCTTCTCTCAGAGTGGTGTGTGCCTGGGAGGATTGAGCTGTGGAGTAATCAGGAGGTATGAGGAGCTATGCACAAATTTCAGCCCCAGTAAAATCTCTGAGATGTATCATGCACAAGCCATAGGCACTTAAACTACTACTGTGGTGCTTGTGGCTTGTGCTTGATAGTCACAGCCTACTGAATGAAGCAGAGGTCCCTCTGAAGTTGGTCCCTTGTAGGGATAGTCACTTCAGTTAAAAAAACAAGACCACATCCCTAGTTAACTTCCAACTTTTATAGGAAACATGGAAAACAAATTTGAAAACACATGAATGAAACTCACTATTATGACTATCTTCAGCTATGTTTGAGAAATTCTGACAAACCTCATGGAAAAATTTAAATAATTGTTATAAGAGAAAAATATTTAAAAAATGGAGAATAGTCCCAAGCAGTATAAACTAGGATTATCAGAAAAAGAGTATAGATAAATAGTAATAAAATACAAAGAGAAGACATTTTTTTCAGATGAGCACTGGAGTCATCGGCTTGCAAACACATGCCAAATCAAGTTCAAGCAAAGTAAACAAAAGGACACAGCACCTAGACTCATCTTAGTTTTTGGAAAGAAAACACCTGCAAACATTAAGGCAGAGAAAACTAGTTATTTATGAATTATGTCTCTTTTATAATATTAAATCCTAGGGGATAATCTTCAGATTTTGAGGAATACAACCTAATTTAAGATTTCTATACTTAGTCAACCTATTGTTCACATGTATGGCAAAAAAAAAAAAAAAAAGAAAGAAATTCTCAGAAATTTCAGGCTCAAAGTATTTTAAAGACAAGTTTTTTTTTATTTTTTTTAAATCTCCAAAGGAAAGATAAGTCTATGTTCTGGAACAGAACTTAGATTAAGATAAATATCTTCCCAATTTGCTGTATTGCTTTATTATAACTAGAAATACCTGAGAAGAACCTTGAAAACATAGTGAATACTTGTACATATGTAGTCAAAACTGAGACTGAATCTCATTTATAAATATAATTGCAAAATAAAATCTAATTAAAATATTAACACATAGAAACCTAGAATTATATTAGAAGACTGAATCAGTGAACAAATTCTTCTATTTTGAAAATTCAAGAATAGCTTAACATTATGAACTAGATTAATATTAATATTTAAATCCAAGAAGAAAAAATATTCTTTTCTTAGTAGATGCAAAAAATTATTTGATGTAACACCTCATCTTGCTCTTAAAAGTAAAAATGTTCATAATCTATGAGAGAAGAAAACTTCCTTAGCATAGTAAAATCATGAGGTTGAAATCAATGGAAAACATGACACAATGGTGAAAGACTGAAACTATGTCATTAAAGTTGGGAATAAAACAATGCCATCAGTTACTGTTAATTATTTGGTATAGGTTTTAAAGTTGTACTGGATGTAATAAGATAGGAAAAAATCAATGAGCTATAAATATTAGACTGAAGGAGACACAATTATTATTTACAGATCATATAGAAAACTAAAGAGAATCAACTTAAAAGCTGTTAGAGCTAATGAGAATGAAATAAGGTAGCTTGTTAAAGCTTAAATATACATGAATTAGTGGGTTTCCTACATGCTCATATTTTAAAAATGTGCAAATATAATAGAAAACTATTTATTACTAACACAATTTGAAAATGTTTAGGAATAAGTTATCAAGAAATGTATATAATCTACATAAAGAAAATTTATGAACTTTACTAAGGGACCTAAAAGAAAATGAATGAAAAACTATTCCATTTTTTACAGAAGGATGTAGTTCTATGGATAATTGTTTATATTTACTTGAAATTGGCAAGATTCAGACCTTTATATACAGTATGACTTCAAAATTAATTCACTTAAGGACAAGACTGGAGAAAGCCAACCAAAAGTTAACAGTGGTTATCTCTGTATTATAGAATTCTGGGTTATTTACTATTGGCATAATTTTTTTTCTCAACATAAGTAAAAATTTCAAAAATTCAGAGTAACTCAAAAACCATTTTTTAAAGGTCATGATATTCTTAGTTTTATGCATATAAAAACTGTATCAGTTTAAATTAGTGTTTGTCGAGGTACAGTCTACTGCCATTTCAGTAGATTTCACTTGGAGTATTTGTTTAAAAATTCTGACTCCTGGATCTCATGTCACACACACATTGAATCAGACTGTATTGATGACAGCCCAAGCCCAGGGACTTGTATTTTAAACAAACACTCCAGGTGATTTTTGTGCACACTAAAATTTGAGAATAACTAGGTGAAGGATCTTGCTCAGCTTGGGCACAAAGAAGGCATTTTGTAGAGAATAGAAGAAAGTTGTGGGACTTCTGTGATTCTAGTCTTGCTGGGCAGGAATGGGTTCAGATGCAAAGCTGTAAGTTGCCAGGAGGGTGAAATCAGTCTTAATAGTTGCTAAGTCACTTCTCTTCATGCTTGGTACAGCAGGAGTTCCCACCAGGTGCTCATGAACTGGAGACAAGTTGTCATTGTTCTGGAAACTCCCATCGCTCTATGGGAACTGTGTAAGTTCCAGCTTTGCGGATGAAAGCACTCTCTGTCATGTTCACCACTCTATCCCCAGCACCTAGCACAGTGTCCAGAACATTATAGATAAATGATAAATATTTATTTAAGAATAGGATACATGATAAGTTAATCTGTCAGGTGTGAGCGAAACCCTGGGGCACTAAGGAAATGGCCTGGGAGCCAGGACTGGGCCACTTGCCTCTCCTCCCACATTACTCTTCCTTTCCTCATAAACTGATGATGAACCCAAGATTTCAGAGAAATCAGAAGTTGCTCATTGTTTGGAAATTCTGGGGATCTCTTATCTTAGAGACGTATGGGAAATCATTGAAGCCTGAGTTCTGAAGTTTGGTGGTTTAGGTTTCGGTACCAAAGAATATTCTTACTTTATTTCCTGGAAAATAGAAGATGAATGAACTCTTTATGTCCTAATAGCATACACGATTTTTTATAAAGAGAATAAGGTGCATTTCCTTTGGTAGGAGTAAATGCTAAAAATACCTTTTTATAAAGATGGAATTATATACCCCATGAAGTTGATTAAGTTGCCTATTAACTGCAAAGTATCATGCGTTAGTTTCCTATTGCTGCTATACTAAATTGCCACAAATTTAGTGGCTTAAAACAACACCAATTTATTATCTTACGTCTTTGTAGGTCAAAGTCTGACACAGGTATCACTGGGCTAATATCAAGGTGCTGGCAGGGCTGCATTCTTTTCTGGGGGCTCTAGGATGGGGTTGGTTTCTTTGTTTTTCTTCAGTTTCTAGAGAACACCTGCATTCCTTAGCTCAGGGTCCCCTCTTACTTTTTTAAAGCCAACAACATTGAATCTTTCAGACCATTATTCTGTATTCCCATCTCCCTCTCTGACTCTAATCTCAGTTGGTAAATATTCTCCCATTTTAAATACTCATGTGATTAGATTGGATCCACCTAAATAGTCTAGGATAATCTCACCATCTGAGGGTCCTGAACTCTAATCATAGCTACAAAGTCCCTTTTGCCATGTAAGGTACCATATTCACAGGTTCCAGGGATGAGAATGTGGACATTTTTGGAGAGTCATTATTTCTCCTACCACAGATAGCATAGGACACCTACATTTTAGGAATGTTTTGGGATATGGGTGACTGAAGAAATGCTTCTTTTCCCATAACAGAGTGTCTCTGTCCTGCAACTACATCAGACAAATGTTCATACTGCAAATGCCAGAGGTTGCAAAGAATTTACTGCTTAGAGAGGAAAAGGACTGAAGGCTTTATTTATAAACATGATGCTTCATTTGACCTAAAAAAGTTGAACTGAGATTCTGGTCTTACCATGAGGATTTGACAGAGAAATAACTGTTTTAATATAAACCAGTGTGCTCCTGACTTCAGTTACAGAATCTGCCACTTCGTTCTCTGCTAGGATTGTGGCATTTGAGTTGATATTATTTGGAGTGTATGGACATTTGGACAGTGGGGGATTGAAATCCTCAGAGTTTGGAAGTTAGACATTATCTCTCATTGGAAATAAATCACTTGTGACTGCATTTGTTTAAAAAAAGAAGGAAAGAAAAGATATCTGCATGCAGTATTAATGTATATTAATGATGATCTTAAGACAAATCAAATGCACAGGACTCTGAGCAGGATTGCTAGAATTCAATTAAGACACAGGAAGGGGTTCAGTTGGTATATTTACACACTCTGTATGTCAGTTATTTGCAGAGCAACATTAATAAACTGAGGGGAGTGTGACCTATATTTGCCTGAGTATATAAATAATAAAGTCCTTTTGCCAAAAGCTAAAACTGTTTATAGCCTGTGGAGAATTTCATAGTAACTATTTTTATCCTGTCATTTCTCTGTATCTTATGTAAACATCACTCGAAGAGGATTATCTGCAAGCAGGAATTAGCATTAAAAATAAGATGTATTCATCAAGCTTTCAACAAGATACCATTTTCCAAATTGACATGCTGTCAGAGGCCTTCAAGACTGCAAAGATATCAAAATGTGAAAAAGGGGCACATGCCTAAGTGATCCAAGCATCCTTTCTTTCTATACAAATCTCTCTTGACAAGTGGAATGAATTTCCATGCATACTCCAAGGATATGTGTGTGTGCGTTGGGTGTCTCTTTCTTCCGATGAACAGCTGATTTCACTATAAATCATTGAGAACATTATTTTATATTCCTGAATATTTAGGCAGTGGAACCAGCTATTGATAAGGTTACCTGCTCATGATACTAGTCAAGAGAGAAGCAGTGATTTAGTGCTAGGAACATGAAAAAAGGAGTTGAAGAGTCCCAGATATTTTTGCTGTCTGCTGAAGTCCTGTGGTCCTGGGTCCCTGTTTCCTTAGTTTGGGGGTGAAAGACCATGTGACCATGTGATGGTCAGTAGTGAGGCCCCAGATCAAAAAGCCTAGTTGCAAATCCTTCCTCTGCCAATTTCCAGTTGTGTGATTTTGGGAAAGTCACATTAATCTCTAGGGACCTCCATTTCTTCATCTATAAAATGGGCATAAAAAGGGTATGTATTTCACAGGACCATTGATAGAATTAAGTCATCTGACACAGGTAGAGTGCATAGAATAATACCTGACACACACTGAGCACAAAACAAGTTACCATGTTACTATTTTTGCTTGAGGTCATTTTGTGGGT
>JAQIFY010003085.1:0-12836 GCA_028533085.1 Varecia variegata | reverse complement strand
AAAAAAAAAAAAACAAATGGAAATAAAATGCAAAATCAATCTTATATGATCCATACTTTAAGCCCATAATATAAATATTATTTATATTATGTCATGGCTTGAACTGTATCTTTCCCAAAATTCATATGTTGAAATCCTAACACTCAGTACCTCAGGATGTGACTGTATTTGGAGATAGGCCCTTCAAAGAGGTAACTGCAAGGTTGGTGGCAGGCACCCCTCCCCTCCCTAATGGAAAAAGAAGGAGCCCACGAGACCTGCCAAGGACTATGCCTGCTAGGCCCAGCTAAGTTAAAGGAGGACCACACCTGGATGGTTACCCTGATAAGAGTCTTGGTTCTTGGAGTCCACACATACCACCGGCCCCTCCTATTTCTCAATACCTGCCCTAAAACTGCAAGGGACAATTCCTTGCTCTCCCCACCATAAATCTTCCTGCCAAAGAAACCGCTACCCCCAGCCCTAAAAACATATATAAACCCACTCAGACTTCTGGGTGATGCAACTTTTCGGGTCTCTCTCTCCTGGGACCCAAAAATCTCGCCTGGGCCCCTCTCTTGGGACTTGTTACCCTCACCCAGGAGTGCTCCAATAAATCCTCTTTACTTATCCCTTTCAACTCTGCTCGTCTTTCTTTCTCTGGTGCCGGCCAATCCAAAAAACCTTACAGTAACTAAGTTAAAATGAGGCCATTAAGGTGGGCTCAATCCCATCCAGCTGGTGCCTTGTAAGAATAGGCGATCAGGGCACACCAGGGGCGTGCGCACACAGAGGAATGCCCACGTGAAGAGGCAGCAAGAGAGTGGCCATCCTCAGGCCAAGGAGAGCACTCAGAGGAAATTAACCCTGATGACGTTTTGATCTCAGACTTCTAGCCTCCAGAATTGTGAGAATGTAAGTTTCTGTTGTTTAAGCTGCTCAGTCTGTAGTCATAGTTTGTTATGGCAGCCTGAGCAACCTAATACAGAATTGGATCAAAAATATTAAGTATTTAGTGATGAATTTAACAAAATATGCCCAAGACTTGTGTACTGAAACTATAAGTCATTGCTGAGAGAATGTTTTAAAGACTTAAAAATGGAGGAATATGTCATCTTCATAGCTTAAAATACTTAATATTGTGACAGTGACAGTGTTTCATACATTGAGCTAGATTCGGTTCCGGTCAAAATCTCTGCAAGTGTTTTTCAGAACTCGTAAGCTGATTCAAAAGTTTATCTGATGATGGTCTGTGGGGCTGGCTGTCATATGGTTCTCACAAAGTGCCATGAGGCATTTTTTCTCCTATAATATGAGGAAGAATACATAATTTAAACATCAACTCCACGATGAGTGTGGAGGTGTCAGCAGCAGGTTGCTAGGTGATAGAAAGAAGATACAGGCAACATGGGGGTTTCATTCAGGATATGCAGAGAGGCAATAATTTGGACCAAAATCATGAGTAAATGAGGGGAAATTTATGTCTGCACTAGAATATAAGGAGAATATTACAAGATCATGCTTTGCAAATAAATGTCACGTCATTCCAACGCTGGAGAAGTCCCTGCTGAGTTTCATTATGATGCCACTTACAAAAGGAGCCTGGACTCTTAAGGTGCCCATGAGGACACCAGTGATATCCCTTGAGAATGTGGCAGACGTTGGAAATTAAGTGCTGTTGGGAACTTTCTACCAAGGTGCCTCTGACCATTGGTGAGAATCTGAATGGAAGTTATCTTCACTGGAGGCTGGCTTAAATCCAGAGAGAGTAAAAGAAACCATAATGGCTCAAAGACATAAACTAAATCCATATTCAGACCCCAAAGTCAGAGGACTGTATCTCTCTTAGTGTCTCTCAATTGAGACTGAAGTGAGATTATTAGACTCAGGTGAAAGACTTTGTGGATGCAGACTTAAGTTTACGTTGTTACATACTTTCAAAGCAAAGAAATATGTAGGATTCAATAGTCACATACATATAATAAATAATTAGTGTTGATGGAAAGTTTATTCTAATGAGACCCAGTGAGATCTCCCCTTTTGTCCCACTGGAGGTAAGGGCAGTGGTATCAGCTCTCAGATCAGAGATGGGAATTAAGGACTAGGTCTCAAAGGCTTTAGCCTCTAAGAAATAAATTTTGGTACTGCTATAAGTGCGACCTGGGAGAATGCCATATAGTCTATGAAGGTCCATCTGTAACTCTTTAAAAGACTTACCCCTTCTTGAAGAAAGAATTACCTGAGACATAGGACATCAAGCACACTTCTTTTTTTTCCTCTAGAACTTGGAGACTACCCAAAAGAAAGAAATACTGGTGTAGAGGACAGAGGTGCTCAATCCAAATCGTGAGTTTGAATGGAGGGGGAGGTGTAGGGCTTGAAACAGGAATAAGCTCTTCACATGACTTGAAAACAATAGCTTCCTTTCTTAACAAAAACTGTGAAAAGAAGAGATGTGCCACATTACTTAGATGTTTAATTTTTATTTTTTTCTCTCCTGAAATTATTTTGAAATGTGGAACTCCTTGGGAAAACGTTCTCATCAGTCTTTTTCTATAAATGTTCCTATAGACCCTGCCTGATAATGGGAATATTTTCAGGAGCTATAGACTCCATATGAGTAATCTTGTCTTCCCTTCCCTCCCCTCCCCTCCCCTACACTCCCCTCCCCTCCCCTCCTCTTCTCTTCTCTTCTCTTCCTCTCTGTTTTACTCTTTTCCTCTTTAACTCTTGCCATTCCTCAGCCTCCCATTCCTACCCTCAATGACAGAATTTGTTTTTAATATACCATAGAAATAATGGAGAAATATATAAACCTGACCCTATCCAATCTTCACAGCCTCCTTATACACCCCTTGTTTTTAGGGCTGTTTCATACATAAATATTTCACCAGGCTTAGAAGGTCTATTGGGACACAACTTGCATATTTTTATTTAATATGTAGAATTGCTCTGGACCAAAAAGTATATCAGTATAATTGGACACAGCTTTATTGTTATCAGTGCTATCTGTAAAGCAAAGTACACTGAGTTCTTACTGATGCTACCATTCATTTATTTCATACGTAATTATATAAAATAAAGTTAAATACAAGTAAAAAATCAGCCTGAAGGGCTAAAACTCCAGTATTTTATCAGTGCTATCTGTAAAGCAAAGTACACTGAGTTCTTACTGATGCTACCATTAATTTATTTCATATGTAATTATATAAAATAAAGTTAAATACAAGTAAAAAATGAGCTTGAAGGGCAAAAACTCCAGTATTGAAGTCAAACATTGTTGGCATAGGAGGAAATCAGGAGGACACTCACTCACTGTCTAATCTATCCTGGGCGTCTTTAAAGTACAGGGTGATGAACAGCAACCATGATGGATGGTTTGCTAGTTTGGAATTAGCTCTCAGAGTATGTAGACACTGCTCCAAGTTTTTATACCCCCCCCCCCCGGCAGGTGAAACAGAGGCCTTAAGTCTGAGGTATGTGATCCTAGCTCATGTTGAGTTTTGAGTCAGGCTCTTCATTATTGCTCTAAAGCTAGAGCTAGAGCTTTCTTTCTCTAACAAACACACTCAAAATTTGCAACGCAGCATGAAGTTTTCATTCACTTATGAGTCTTTTCAATTTTAATCACTTGTCAATTTACTCCTCAGAAAATCACCTGTACTGAAGTGGACAGGTTCTATGAAGGTTAAAGAATAGAAAATTTCTGTCCATTCTTGCTCATCCTCTTGGAGGCAGGTGATATGTGTGTGTGTGTGTGTGTGTGTGTGTGTGTGTGTGTGTGTGTGTATGCAGAGGGAGAGAGACAGAGACAGAGAGAGAATATTGAAACGAACGGCTACATTCTGTTCCAGATGGATAATTGCTCTTTTTTCCTATCAAGTCTACTATCCCTTCCAATGTACTTTCTTCCCACCTCCTTCATTATCCCAAAATACTGTGCTTCTCTCTTTACTTCTGTCTTTATTCTCCTCCTTCTCTCTTCTCTGTCTTTCCCCAACTCCCGGTCTCCTTTCTTTCTTCTTTTTACACTTCATTTCCACCTGTATGTTTTAATTTATGAAACAATATGTTTAATAGTCAATATATACATAATTGTATGCTCCACTGCTCACCATAAATAGCTCCATATTTACCTGAAGCTTCTACTGCAGACATAGGGAAAGAGTATATTTAATGTATTTAGTTGTCTCTGAATCTCATTTGACTCAGTTTTTGATCCTGCTACTCTATTCAGTTTTCTCCCCTATAATTCACCAATGCTATTATACTAAAGAGTTAAGATCATTTTCTTAGTCACTTCAGGGTAATCTCTAAAGCACATGCAGCTGTTTCCCACCTCTTTTTACGTGAAACTCTCTCTCTCTCTCTCAACCTCTACAAACACATCTTTCTGATTATCTACTCTCTTATGATTGCTTTTTTATCTTTTTTAAAAAAACTACCCTCACTTTCCTCCTCTCATCACTAAAATTTTGCCCAAGGTTTTGGTGGAACTTCTTCAGGTGGGCCATATATCATAAAAGTTACATACATGTTTACTCCTGTGATGTTGGAAGTGGAAGTCATTCTCAGAAAATAACTGTAAGTTATACAAAAAAATTATGCAAACATCTGTCAATATACATGGAATAATGAGGACTATTTTTTTCTGGACATGATGACTGTGAAACTCTAGACCCGTTTAACAAAGCCCACCTTCTAGAGAGCAGTGTGGGGAGTGTGTATGTGCACATACATGTGTGCACATGTTCATCTGTGCGTGTGTAGATTTGAGAGGAGCCCTAGATGGTTCCTCATGATCCGTTTTTCATGTTTTAACCCTCCTAAAGCCACAGCATGTTTTCAGTTCACCTGCTCATTTCCTATGGTCCTCTTTTTTTATGTTACCCTCTTCTGCTTTTAATTAAAAATAAAATAAATTTAATGCCTATTTTTAATAGTAACTTTTTCCTCTGCCATCTATTCAATTTTATTCTATTAATTCCTTACCCTTATAAACAAATATGAAATCTGAGTATTAAAAAAAGTCTTATTTTTTAAGTGGTCTTGATAGAGGTCTTGTCTAAAGTCTGTGGGAGTGAAAGCAACTTTCATGTTGTCTGTTAAATATTTTAAATTATTTGACTTTTATATGCATATCTTAACATTAAAATATGAATATCTCCCCATTAAAACACTAATTATTTAGAATTAGGTGGCTTCAAATCATTTTTTCTATAGGATGAAGATAGAAATTATGAGCATTTTTTGTTTGTTTTTTTATTATAATATATTCTACTCCAAGTAGAAACATAATATTGAATATAGGAGGATTTCATATTAAAAATGTTGTTTTGTTTGATTGTGAAACCAGTAGGGATGGCATTCAGATGTTAATACAAATGTTGGTTTTATTAATACAAATTATGCCTAGGTTGTGAGCAGCAAACAGCACTGTTCAGATCATACATATGTATCTTCGTTTCTACTTCTTTGAATTGCGGTTTAGTGAGAGATAAACAAAATCGAACCTGTCAAAAGTTGAGAACCACTACATTGAAGGGTGCAGAACCACATAAAGAAATGATGGAAAGATTGAGCCTATTTTCCCAAGTGGAAAGGAGAAACATCAAAGTAGGGACAGAGGAACCTTCAAAATCTGACTCCCTGTCATGTGCGGAATGAATAAATACTACTCTTGTGTCAGACAGTGTGTTAGACCTGGAGTACTCAGATAATTAAGGCACTAAGATTAAACTGAATGAGAAACTTCCCATAGATGAATCTAACTAGAAGAGTGATTTTGAATTCCCGTTGCTGTTAGTTTTCAAAAGAAACTCTTGGCATGGTGGGATGCATGGAAACACCGCTGTTGGGAGATGGCCAGTAAAGCAGCAGTAATGGCCTAAGGGCCAGGGACTTCTCAGCCATCTGAGAACCAGGAAGGCCCATGAGGAAGCTCCCAGGGGTGGGGAAGGAGTCCTCATATCTGCAGTTAGCACACAGTCAGAGCCCTGTGTATCAGAGGATGGCTTTCACATAGGAAAGCTAACAAAGATAACTTTTCTGATATTAGAGTGTTTGCTGAAGAGGCCTCCAACATTGGGGAAGAAAAGAGGCTCATGGGAAAGTGAAAAACTTGTCACTGAAGCAGTGCTAAAGTAGAATCAAAGAGAGGCACTGAAGACAAGGACGATTTGAGAAGGAGAAATGTGGACAAAGACCTCCTCACACTGAGGTGTGTCGGTGCCCTCAAATGATTAGCCCTGTGTGTCTTTGACACAAGGGGTCACACTGCTTCCCTGGTTAGCTGCAGTAGATATCTCTAATGTTTGCTGGTTCCTGTTGTTATTAATAAATAAATTTTCCCTAGAATAGTATGTTAATTATCTGGCTTAGTCTCAAATTTTTCCCTTTTCATGAAAAATGGCACTATATATTTGAAAAATCAATTTGCCAAAATAATTTGAGTTGCCTTCTGACTTTTTTGTGCTATGCTGGATATCTGCACTAAAGGAACATACAATAATACTGTAAATTTTTGCCAAAGAATTAAAATTGTCATGGATAAATGGGGGAATAATGTTAATGCCCTTCAATGGGAAGGGGATAATAAATTATTGTATCACCTCATAATACTGACTGTTTTAAATATTGCAGTATGCAGCAAGAAGAAATTTCATCCATGACTTCTAATTCACACAACAGTTAGATCAGCTAGAATGATATTTATATGTAAAAAGGTACTCCTTATTACAGTTATAATTACTTAGACAATGCTGTGATTCCCAATGAAAAGAAAACTACTCAAAAATAATTTCAAGTAATTAGGGACAGAAGTGGAGTTAGTTCTTCTCTTCTTTCACAGTAAATGTAAGTCCAGGTATAATGGACTGTTATACCCATAGCTGTTTACACCTGAGTCCAAAAGAAATATACATATCTTGCCATTTTTTAACTTTCTATCTAGCCAATGATATTAAACTGTACATGCCTCAAAAATGAAGCAACAAATAATATTTTATTTTCCATGTTAGTTTAACACTTCTTTTTCCTTACCCAGTAGCTGGCTTATGATTTTGAAATATGATGAATCAGACACTGCTAATGATGGAATTCTCGCTAATGAGATTTACTGAGAATTGGATGCTGTTGAAGCTGCATGCTGTGCTCTTCTCACTCATCTACATAATGGCCATGTTGGAGAATTTCATCATCCTCCTCCTCACAGTTCTTGACCAACGCCTCCACACTCCAATGTACTTTTTCCTTAGGCATTTGTCCTTCTTAGATCTGTGTCTCATTTCTGCCACAGTCCCCAAATCCATCCTCACCTCCATCACCTTCACTGACTCCATCTCTTTCCTGGGATGTGTGTTTCAGCTCTTCTTGGTGGTACTGTTGGCAGGGTCAGAGATTGGCATCCTCACTGCAATGTCCTATGACCGCTATGTTGCTATCTGCCGTCCTCTGCACTATGAAGCTGTCATGAGCAAAAGGTCCTGTGTCCAGTTGATGGCTGTGTCCTGGCTCAACGGAGGGGTCTTGGGAATCTTGTACTCAGCTGGTACATTCTCCCTGAAATTTTATGGCTCCAATAAGATACATCAGTTCTTCTGTGATGTTCCTGCCCTACTAAAGCTCACTTGTTCCAAAGAGCATGCCACCATTAGTGTCAGTGTGGCTGTTGGGGTCTGTTATGCATTTTCATGTCTAGTTTGCATCTTAGTCTCCTATGTGTATATTTTCTCCGCTGTGTTAAAGAACCTATCGGGACCTAGTCAATCCAAAGCCTTTTCCACTTGCCTTCCTCATCTCATTGTTGTGAGCATATTTCTTGTTACAGGTGGAGTTGCTTATTTAAAGCCAGGCTCTGATATGAACTCTATTCTAGACTTGCTGATGTCTGTGTTCTATTCTGTTGCACCTCCGGCCTTGAACCCTATTATCTACTGTCTGAGGAACAAGGACATTAAGTCAGCTCTACATAAAGTCCTTGTGGAATGTTAGAAGCAGTGGAGTGAATCAAAGATGACTTAAGTTGAAACTAGGAAGTAATATTTTCTTTTTTGTTCTGCCAATAACTGTTTGAAATTATTTTTATTTAGGGATCAATATATCATGCAGTCTTAGTGAAACTCAGGTAGTCAGTTTTAATAGAAAGTCAGTCTTTTCCTACATTCCTTTATTTTACACCTCTCACTGATATAGAAATTATGAACATTTCCTATCACACCTTTGATGATTTTTGCTTTTCTTCCAGAGCTCCATATACATGAGATTTGTATGAGGTTCTCATTTCTCAAAAAGCTTTCATCTTTTTTGGCATTATCTTTATTTACTTAATGCTTTATTATCCTGGATTTTGTAGTGCATCTCTTATATTTTGTTGATTGAATTTTCTTTACAGCTTGATTTTCACACAAGTATATGTATATAAATGCACATGTAGATACAACTAAAGTTTCAAGTGGAAAAAAAAAAGCTAAGAGGAAGTAAAATAAATGAGATGATTTTTTTGTGTTAAATTCAAAGTAAAGGAGTTATGACTAGTCTTGGATCCTTTGGTCATGTTGTGCTACACAGAGTCATTGTTGCTGTTTTCTCTGACATGTGCTATGAAACTCTTTCTTCATCAGCTTAACACATGTCTGCCTACTCTACGGGACTTTCATCATATAGTAATACACCTATGTGAATTAGATGGGGACATGACACAACTATTGAGAACCCTGAAAGCTTACATATCACTTCTGTGATACCCTCCCAGTGTTGTTCTCAAAACTTTACAATTATGATACAGATGAAAATAAATGGAAATAGTACAGAAGTTCTATTTCCTCAGTTCAAAGCAGCCCTGAGTATTTGGAAAAAAAATTGCTTTCCTCATATGTTGAAAAAAAACTTTTATTGTACTTTTGGAAAGCTTCTCCATAGTGGTTTGTTATGAATTTATGGAACAGTCTGAACTTGGTATGGTATAGAACAGATTTCATTTTTACTTCATTTCAAACACTGCCTTTAAGCATGCAGTATCTGATCTGCCTTTCTTTTGCCTCAGTGTTGAATATATGTAGTGATTGCACACAGGCACACACACACCATGAAGTGAAGACTGTGTTTACCATTTTAGAATCTAATCTGACATGTTAAAATGTTTATTTAAAAGACTCCACCAGTAGCTAATTAAATCAAATATCTGTAGTCACCTAACTGCATGTTCAAGGAAAATGAGCTCCTTTTGTCTGTGGGCTACATGCCAGAGGATGATCAATCAATATGATAATGCAAATAGAGGAGTAAGAAGATTACAAATATTTAGTATTTTATTTAATGAGAGGTAGAAATTCTATAATTAAATTTAGTCTTTAAAGCTAGAGGTATTTAGAACTGTGTTATCAAATATAGCACCATTAGACACATGTGGCTATTGTGTACTTAGAAATGTGGTTAGTATGATTAAGGAACTAAATTAGTATGTTTAATTAATTTGAATTTAAAAACTGATACTTGATTCAGTTATTGGAACATTATTAAGTATGTTTGAAACAACCTGGGTATGGGAATCTATTTTTTTTCTACCACAAATTTCATAAAAGCTAAATACAGATTATTTCTAGTGAAAGTTTAGTGCTCAGAATGAGTTGTTCTATAAATGGGTTTCAAAGACTTTATATTAAAAAAGTGGATAGAAAAAAAATAAAAATAAAAATAAAAATAAAAAAGTGAATAGTTTCATTAATAAATGTTTGTAGTTATTACCTACTAAAATGACAAAGTTTAAACATATTATTAAAAACAATTTCAACTGTTTCTAAAATTACACATGTCATCTTTCATTATATTGGACAGTGCCCATCTGGAAGAAATATAAAAATACTATACACACACACACACACACACACACACACTGACTTTATGGCTTTTTGCTATGTACCATGTGGCTATTTAGAGACTTTGTCATGCATAATTATTATCAATAACAATCACAAATAATTATGTGTTAAACATTTCTCTAAGAACTTAACATGAATTGTTCATTTAAAAAGCCCCAATAGCTCTGTATGTTATGGATTATTATCTTTATTTTCATATTATGAAAGGAGTGAGATATGACTTGAATGGTGGCTCTGAATATAAAGCATTATTTTTATCATTTGATTTTGAAAGGAAAGGGAGATAGAAATGTGAATAGATAGAATGAATTTTCAAGAGGGGTCAAATAACTAAATAAAAAAGGAATAAAATAAAATGAAACTAATAATTTCCAAAGTCCATGGTTAGGCCAAGCAATTTGGCTCCTGAGTCCATACTTGTAACCAAGAAACAGGTCTGTTTCCCTGACAAATATGTGGTTGTAATAAAGTACTTGAGTATAAAACTCACCCCCTTCATATATTATAAGAACGTAAAACTCACTCTTATTAGATTTTTCAGTGTAGTGGCTATGTTGATTAAAATTGACTAAATGACTATATTATAAACCTCTTTTCATTTGCTTAATAACTAATGAAAAGAAAAAGAAATCCCTTTCCTATGTGCATGATTACAAATATTCACTGTAATAAAATCTACTGGAGTACCTCATTTCTCAATATTCCTTTAATACAATAGAATTTTTACACAGATCTGCATGGAAGAAGTTGTATATACATGGAGGGTTGGTTTCACTACGACTTGTTCCCACCCTGGTACTGACCACCATGTCTCTCTGTGCAATAAGGCTCCCACTCTCTTTTGAAGAAATGTAGAAAGTGTCCTGTGCCATAATTAAGCTGAAGTTAGGGCAGGGAAATTTAGATGGATGAAGCAAATTTTATGAGCAACTTTGGACCTCACTTGATTAGACAATCTGCTAAAACCTTGCATACAGCTGTGTATGGTTGGCTCCCATAAGACAGTGAGAAAAACACCTGACATCACAACTCAGAACAGGTGACACTGGATACACACTAGAGTGACCAAGGACTGAAAGCTGGGTCTGGCTCCCATGTAAATCCCATGCTGGTCTCCTCTCCTCATTTTATGGTCCTCTGAGGTCTCCTGAGGTTGTGCTACGTGCCCTTTTCCTTCTATTCCTCCCAGACCAGGAAAACCCCACTGCTCAAGGTTCTCCTACATTCTTTTTTCTATAAATTGTGGAGACTATACATTCCTGAGAACCTTACTTTTTTTTTTTCTCATAAAAACCAAGTTCTGGCTCATAAAATGTTTTGTCTCTAGCTGTTCTTTTTTGTGATGCACATTTAAAAAGGTCATTTTGAATAACAAAAAGCAACAATTACTGTTGTTCTTCATAAGAATCTTGACCATCCTAAATCACTAGATATCTCTGACTGATTAGGAGAAGTTCTGCAAACAAGGATTACAGAAAAGAAAATACAGAAAATTGCATTAATAACTGTATGTCATAAAATCCAGAAATAGGCTGTCTACTGCATGAAAACAGAAACTGAAGGTTTTCTGTGACATGCAAATCTTTTAGGGTTTTTTTTCTTTGGTCTTCTTTTAAAAGTTACATATGGTATATGATGTGTGTGGTGATATATTTGCATTAAAAATACAAAATTTTCTAGTGCCTCACTGAATGACTATTATATGCATGCACTGATACATAGATAATATGAAATTTTATTTGTGTAGTCCTGTGCAATTGAATAGAATAAGGATAAATGGTCTGACATAGGAAAAATCAAGACTTGAATAACTTTTGTAATAACTTTTGCATCTGTCAAGACAGTGAGCAGCCCAGGTTGGGAATGCTAAGGTACTCTGAACTGAAAAAAATGAAACCAGCTAGAGGGGGTGTCCAACGTATGTAACAAAGCTCCAGATACATTTAAATACTTATTGACTAAGAAGAGGTCTAATCGTGTGACTTTTTTTTAAGACATAAGAAATTTGTGTGAGTATATCACAAATGTATGAACCATTGGATTGTTTCTATTCTGGAGCAATTAAAAATACTGCTACTTCTCTTGTGCATGTACAAGTGCATTGATCTTGGTTGGATATATTTCCAGGAGTGCAATTACTTATTTATAGGTTATATATATCTTTAAGTTAAATAGATAATTACAAACTGTTTTCCATAGTAGTTGCACAGATTTTCCCTTCCATTTACCATCTCTGATAATTCTTGCTGTTCTGCAATTTTCAGGACTAATAATATTTGCCAGGCTTTTAAATTTATTTTATTTTTAATTTTTTCCCATTTATTTTTTATATGTATATATTCAGGGGGCACAAGTGCAATTTTTCCAATTTGATATGTTGCACTGTGGTGAAGTCAGGGCCTTCACTGCATACATCACCGAAGCAACGCACATTGTACCCATCATCAGCCTTTTTAATTTTAGACGTTCTGGTGGTTCTGCAGGGACTTTTCATTATGTTTTTAATTTGCATGTCCTCTGTGACTAATGATGCTGAAAACGTTTTCAGATGTTTGTTGGCATTACCCCATTTGTAGGTTGCTTAATTAAGTCTTTTTCTTTTTTTTTTTTGCACTTAACAAACTTTATTTAATAATAGATATATTTATGAAGCCAATAAAAATACTCCTAAAATGCTCAGAAAATATTTATATACTTTGTCTTCATGAATAATAGGCCATTACACAAATCCGAACAATTTTTAACAAATTAATATCATATGGAGCAATATTTTCTGATCACAACTTCTTTTTTTTTTAATTTTTTTATTTTTTTTTATTTATTATAGCTTATTATGGCGGTACAACAGTTCTGGTTAAATATATTGTCCATGCCCCTCCCAACCCCCCGAGTCTGAGCTTCAAGAGTGTCCATTCCCCATACAGTGTGCATCGCACTCATCATGTAGATATTCACCCATCCCCTCCCCCCACCTCTGTC
>JAQIFY010003084.1:0-12836 GCA_028533085.1 Varecia variegata | reverse complement strand
GTGCCTTTAAGCAATGTAGGATTTTTTTTTTCTTCTATTGGCAGGATCAACCAGGTAGGATGCAAAACTTTAACTAGGCAGTATTACTATCCCATTTGAAATCTGGATTTATTATTATAATTATGTAGCCCTTTCTCTCCTAAATCAAGCATGCTAGAAAAAGCAGACTATGAAGAAACAAAAATATACAGACTAAATAGAAAATACAACTGTATGCAACAAGTAATTCTTATTTTACAGAAATAGATGTAATAATGCATTCCTAGTGCTACATTCAAGAAGATTGTGCTGTAAAAATTGGTAAAGGATCCGAATAGACAGTTCTCTAAAGAAGACACGCAGGTGGCCAGTAAGCACATCAACAGTTGCTTGACATCATTAGCCGTTAGAGAAATCCACGATAAGGTACGATTCGCACCCAGTACGATGAGGATAGTCACAAAGGCAGATAAGAACACTTGTTAGCAAGGATATGGAGAAACTGGGACCCTCCTACACTGCTGGTGTGAATGTGAAATGGTACAGCCACTCTGGAAAGCAGCCTGGCAGTTCCTCGAATGATTAAAGGTAGAGTTATATGATTCAGCAATTTCACTTTCAAGAGAAATGAAAACATACATCCACACCAAACCTTGTAAGCAAATGGTCATAGCAGCATTATTCATAATAACTCCAAATGTTCATGAACTGACAATGAATAAACAAAATGTGGTATATCTGTATCATGAAACATTATTCAGCCGTGAGAAGGAATGAAACACTGACACACTTACAGCTTAGATGAACCTTGAAGACATTCTGCTAAGTGAGAGAAGCCGGTCAAAAAGGACCCCGTATTGTGTGATTCCATTTGTATTAAATATCCAAAATAGGGAAATTCATAGAAAAACCAAGCAGATTAATGGTTTTCTAGGGCTGGAGAGGATGGAGTAATTAAGGATGATTCGTAAAGGGGTGTGGGGTTTATTGGTGATGTCCTGAAAATGTTCTAAAATTGATTGTTGCAACGATTGCACAACTCTGTGAATATACTAAAAGCCATTGAATCGTACACTTTACATGGGTGAATTGTATGACATGTGGATTATGTCTCAATAAAGCCGTTAAAACACAAAGTTGTGCTATGACTTCAGCTTCCAAGAAGGTTCTAGCTGTTGCAACAGCCCAGTGTTCCCAACACAATGACTGGAAAAACAGCCGGAGAAATGAGAAAATCCTATTTTAAAGGCATCATAGAGTCTTAGAAACAATAATTAGGTGAACTGGAATTTCATAGCGGGAGACTTCTAGGGCAGTGGAGTTTTTGCTAATGCTGAGGAGGAACTAACGACCGGACGTGGCCGGCATCGGGGACAGAGAAACCAGAGAAGTTTTTCTTGGTCATTCGGGGCTGGTGCTGGCTTGAGAGATTACACAACTTGAGAAGCACCAACACGGTTTGTGTTTCTACAAGGCAGTCTCTGTGTGCTGGGGCTGCATGTGGGGGATTAGGGAGCTAGGCCAGACGTTCTTATTAATAAAAGGCAGACTAGACTCTGCTTTAATCTCAGAGTGCTTGGGAGGTTAAAGGGGGGACAGGAACTGCCAATTGGCCCCTTTCGATTTTTGCCACATTTGAAAGCTGCAGGACATAGGAGCCAAAGAATCAGGTTCAAACCTAAGAAGTGGATTTGCCGCAGCCCTCTGTGGCTGGGGAGACGGTGACCCTCTAGTCTCTCAATCCAAATCCTGGAAGGGCCTTTCCGGTGAACCAGGGAGGAACCAGGGGCGGCGGAGTCTTAGCAGAACTGCATGTGTGTGGTAAGGGGGGAGAGGGGGGAGAGAGAGGACAGGGCAAAAGCAGAGATTGAAAATAGAATGGCCAAGCATTTGCCAAAATGGATAAAATCCATCAATCTATAGATTCAAGAAACCCCAAGTAGCTCAGTAAACCCCAAGTAGGGTTAAAAAAGAAAAGTAAAGAAAATCATACTTAGGCACATTATAGTTAAACTGCTAAAACATAGAGGATGAGCTCAAATTTCTTTTCTGAAGCAAATTCATACCCTTGCATGTCATTATCAAACAATAAATTCAAAATATTTTAAAACTGCTTATTCCTCATAAGAAATTAAGAAAATAATAACAGAACCTAAGATTCACAGGGGAATGGGTATACTAAAAATAAAAGCTGAAATTAAATTATCAGGAGAGGGGGGAATACTGCTGAATTGATAGAGGAATAAACCTGAAAGCTGATTATTTAGATAATAAAAATGCAACAAAAGACATATATATTCCCTTTCAATTTTTATTATTTCGATTAAGTAAATTTGACTCAAATGAAAATACACAAATATGGAAATAAAAAAATGATGTGACTACAGATTCAGAAAAAAACTATAAAAATAAAAGTAACTGTAAATATATACACTCCATAAATAAATTTGATATTTATAATGAAAAGGATAAACTTCTGGCCAAGTGTAAATTATAAAACTTTATTTAAAAAAGAAGCAGAAAACCTGAATAGGCCAACTACTATGCATGTTACTGAAAAGATTATTCAGAAATTTTTAAATTTACTCCAAAATTGTTCAAGTGGTTTCACATAAAATTACTTTATACAGTATATAATTTAGCACATATGCATAATAAATAATGATATTTAAATCTCAACTTATTTTTATGAAGTTAGATGAACTTGATACCAATACTTGGAACTAAAAAAAACAGCACATGAAACATTCTCACTTACGAATATAGGTGCAAAAATTCTCAAGAAAATTCTAACAAATCAATTTCAGTACTAAATAAAAATGAGAACATACCATCTTCAAGTAGAATTATTCTAGGAATACAGAATCACTTCACACTAGGAAATCTATCAGTTTAATTGACATGTCTACAGTTCAAAGGGAAAACTTCACAATTACCTTTAGACATGCTGAAAATGCATTAAAAATTCAGTTACATTTAAAAAATTAATAGACTTTGTTTTTTAGAGTAGTCTTAGGTTTATAGAAAAATTGAGTAGAAAGTATAGAGTTTCCATGTACCTCCCTCTCCCTTGCCCCACTTTCGCCTATTATTAATAATCTTGCATTGCTGTGACATATCTGTTATAATTAAGTCAATATTGATACATCATTATTAACTAAAGTCCACAGTTTACATTAGAGTTCACTCTTGATGTCATACATTCCATGGGTTTTGACAAATGGATAATGACCTGTACCCACCATTACAGCATCTTACATAACAATAGTTTCGTTGCCCTAAAAATCCCTGGTAATCTACCTATTCATTCCTCCCTCCCCGCAAGTCCCTGGCCACCACTGCTATTTTTACTGTCTCCATAGTTTTGTCTTTCCCAGAATGTCATATAGTTGGAAGCACACAATGTGTAGCCTTTTCACTACGGAAAGAGGCCTTTGACTTCTTCCACTTAGTAATGTGTATTAAAGACTCCTCCACCATGACCTTTTGTGGATTGATAGCTCATTTCCTTTTATTACTGAATAGTATTCCATTGCATGGATGTGGGTGTTTCACAGTTTATCTGGTCACCTATGGAAAGACATCAGTGTTGCTTCTAAATTTTAACAATTATGAATAAACCTGCTGTAAATATTTGTGTGCAGGTTTCTGTCTCGACATGTTTCCAACTGAAATGGGTAAATACCAAGGAGTGCAATTACTGGGTAAGAATATGTTTAATTTTGTAAGAAACTGCAAAATGATTTGCAGAGGGGCCATATGATTTTTTCTTCCCCTGAGCAATGAATAGGAGGGCCCATTGCTCCACAATCTCAACAGCATTTGGTGTTGTCAGTGTGTCTCAATGTGTGGGATTTTGATCATTCTAACAGGTGTGTAGTTATATCTCATTGTTTTATCTTGAAAGTCTCTAATGATGTTAAGTATCTTTTTATATGCATATTTTCCATGTGTATATCTTCTTTGGTAAGGCATCTGTTAAGATCTGTTGCCAGGTGTGGTGGGTCATGCCTATAATCCCAGCATTTTGAGAGGCTGAGGTGGGAGGATTGCTTGAGCCCAGGAGTTCAAGACAAACCTGGGCAACATAGGGAGGCCTCATCTCTACAAAAAAAATTTAAAAATTAGCTGGGCATGGCGGTGCATACCTGTAGTCCTAGCTACTTGAGAGGCTGAGGCAGGAGGACCGCTTGAGCACAGGATTTGGAGGCTGCAGTGAGCTATGATCATGTCACTGCACTACAGACAGAATGAGACCCTGTCTCTTTAAAAAGAAAATCTTTTGCCCATTTCCTTATTATTGAGTTTTAAGAGTTCTTTGCATATTTTGGATATCAGGTGTTATCTGACATGTGTTCTGCAAAAAATTTTTCCCACACTATGATTAATTTTTATATTCTCTTAACAGCATTATAGAATAGCAGATGTTTTAAATTTTAATGAAGTCCAACTTATTGATTTTTTCTTTTATGGATTGTGCCTTTGGATCTAAGATATCATTGCCAAATCCAAGGTCATTTAGATATTCTCCTATTTTGTCTTCTCAGAGTTTTACAAGCTATATTTTTTAATTAAAAAAATAAAAGCTCTGAATTAGTCATGGTCCCTATCAGTCTTTTTAATGGAGACTTTAATGAAGGGACAACTCAAAACACGTGTGGCAAGGTTAAGGAAATATATCAATACAAGGGATGACGATGCACTTGGCCGCCAGCCACCATGGCAAGCTACAGCCACCTGAAGGGCTGAAGGCAGAGGGGGAGAGGGAGTGCTAGAATCCGACGCTGAGGCTGTGGTTGAGGAGTGATCACTGTGAGCTCTGCTGCTACCGCAGATTTCACGCCTAGGCAGGAAGAGAAGGGTGGAGGAAGTACCTTTACCTCTCTCTCCTCACCCTCCAATAGCACGTCAGTGACTCTAGTTGGCCAAACCCAATCAGATGGCAGCCAGCAAGGGAGCCCGGGGACGCCGTCTGCAGCAGTTGTCCTCCCGGGCACAGAGCAGAGCAGACAGCTGGGCCGTCTGTGGGAGAGGGCACACGGAGAATGAAGAACACAAGCTCTTTGTACAACAAAAAGTCAGTATGCCACGCTCCAGACGACTGCAGACCGAGGGTTGGTGCTGAGTGCAAGCACTCACATCTGCGTGACCAAGGGCTGGTTGGCAGCATCTTTAAGCCTCTGTTTCTTCACGAGTAACTGGGATTAATAACAGCACCACATTGTAGATACTGAATGATAATATGAAATGTTTTTAAAGTATTAATGAGTGCTCAATAAATGCTAGATGCTATTATGGCTACCACTACTACTAGTACTGTGACTACTACTGCTACCACTACTACTAGTACTACGACTGCTACTACTACTACTGCCACCATTACTACTACCACCACTACCACTGCTACTACTACTACCATTACTACCACTGCAACCACTATTATTCCTACCATTACTACCACTAATACTACCATTACTACTACTACTGCCACTATTACTACTACCATCACTACCACTGCTATGACTACTATTACTGTGACTACTACCATCACTACTTCCACCACTACCACTGTGACCTCTATTATTCCTACCATTGCTACCACTACCATTACTATAACTACTACCACCACTACTAAATCCTACTACTAGTACTATTACTACTACTACTTTAGTCATTATAATTAGAGGGAGAGGAGCAGCAGGCAGCAACCAGGAATGTAAGTATTATTTCTCAACATGAGACAGAATCTCTATATTAAATTAATAGCCAAGGCTGTACCTGGCAATTAAATATTAATGTGTTGTCATGAAAACCAAGAACCAAAATCCTAGACAAGGATGCTCGCTACCACTGTTATCATTGAATGTTATAGAAATTTTAGCCAACACATTAAGGTATATAACATTGGGAAAGAGAAGAAATTTATTTATTTTTTTTACTTTTAGAAAATATTATGGTTCTTCATCTAGAAAACTGTCCTCTCCAATTTAAAAATTAAGTGGCCAGATATATAATACATCTATTAAAATTAGTGGCTGTTCCAAAAACCAGAATAAAACTAATCATAATATTTAATGAAGCCAATTTTCTGCTTTTAATGGTAACACAAAATATTAAGTGCCTGAAAAGCCTTATACAGAATTCTGCAAACAACATGAACAGCTAAAAATCAAATTGAAACAAAACCAGACCTGATAGCTACATTAAGAAAAATAATGCATTAAATAAAAAAATACCTCATTTCTGAATATTGGAAAGATGCCAATACTTCACAAATTCATTTATGGGGTTAACACAATTGCATTTAAATTCCTAGTGAGATTTATTCTTCAATGTGTTCAGGTAAAACTAAGATTCATCTAGAAGAATAAATTCATAAGGAGAACTGAGAAAAGTTTAAAAAAAAAGCAAAATAAAAAAGATTAACTAGTGAGAATCACCCTATTAGACAGATAAACATAATACAAATATAATCAAAATAGGTGGTTCTGGCAAAAGAATAGATTATTGGAACAATAGAATGAAACAGAAAGTCAGGAAAAGAATAAATACATTAATTAATAAAATAAATCTAGACATGTATTTTGACACATTATCCCCAAATAAATACCAGGTGGGTTAAAAATTTAAATGCTAAAAATCAGCCACCAGAACAGTCCTGGGAGAACATGTAGCAGAATATTTGTATATCTCAGAATGGCAAAGGGCTTTGTATGTATAAAGACAATACAAAACAGTCACAACCGAAAATTGATATGGTAACATGAAATGAAACCTTTTATATTTAAAAAGTGATCTCCTTCAGTTTTTCCTAATATTGGCCCTTGCTTCTAACTAGGGGGCTCTACGTTTCCAGACTTGAATTGGAACAGGACTGGAGTCTTATATGACACGTGGGTCATTGTGTAGACGGCCTCCAGGATGCTCTCTTCTTGGAGTGAGTCTTAGGATATCACAGTGCCACTTCAATCGTGCACTGGTGCGTTAAGTCACTTATAACAGTTCCCCAGACTCAATCCAGAGAAGTCTCTGTGTCTTCAGTACGTTGCTTTGGAATTCAGGGAGGCCCGAGTTCCAGATGGGGGTGGCAATGGGATGGTTTGATAAATGGTAACATTCATTATCATTATTCTTATTTTACAGAGGAGGAATATTGTGCTCCTTTGTGAGCCAGCATTTACTTTTTCTGAATGAGATTTTACTTCTTTCTTAATCACAGAAAACAGAGATTTTTCTAGGCAAACTTTTTCCCATGGTTTCCAAGATTCTGTAATTATATACAAAATAGTTAAATTAAACTCAATCTAGATGAATCCATATTTAAATAAGGATATTAGTGATTTATGTCTAAAAATTAAGATTAAATAGTTAATCCTGTAATGGTTTCCATTCAAGTGTTTCTCTTAAACAACAACAAAAACCTGATTTCCTAATTGTCCATTTAACTTTCATTTCATGCCATTTGTAAAGTTTAGGCAGCATAGACGGACATTATGTATATCCCAGTTCCAGAACAGCTTAGATAATTACAGGAAGGTGGAATAGTGGAGCAGAAAAGCCTTCCTGGCCTGACTTACTGAGAGCAAATGTCATCCCCGCCACTTAGCAACTGTACACTGCCAGGCAGATGTGCTGGGCAAGCTCTCTCAGTCTTGCAGTCTCACTCAGCAGTCAGGGTTTACTGTGACAACACAATGTCAGCTGTGCTCCGGCTGGCCGCTGCTCTTTGGTCACTGTTCTCTCTGTTCTCCTTCCCTTTATATGTCCTGTTGTTTCTCCCATAGCTGCCAACCAGCCCATTCCCCCAGTCCTTCCCTGTTCAGGTCCTCATGGGAGAGAGGCTGCTGGTCTCAGAGAGTCACCATAATCCCTTTTGAGCAGAGATTTGGTGGGAAGGCCAGGCCACTTTGAGGGTCACTGGCCTCCTGATATGCTGGCTGTCCTTGGGTTCTCACCCCTGGTCAAGGCTGTGGCCACCCCTTTCTCCTTCCTTCAACATGCTTTACAGGCCAGGGCGTCCCCTAGAGAAGTGCAGAGGACAAAATAGTGGGTGACATGCATCATACAGCTGTAACAAGCACAGTAACAATCAAGTGAGTGTCCGGATTGTTCTCGCAGTGTGCCAGGTGTCACACAACACATGGAACATTGTTTAGTGCATTAGAGTCTCACAACCAGAATGAGATAGGTACTGTTATTATTATTTGCCATTTCATAGATAAAGAAAGAGAAGCTTACAGTGGTAAATAACATTCTCAAAATGATAAGATCTGTAAGTGATGTAGTCTACTGGATTCCAGAGTTTATGCTCTTAGCTATCAAGCTGTACCATATCTCACTGTCTCTCTCTGAGCTTTGGTTTCTTCATCTATAAAATGGAAACTACATTGCAAGGTTGTCTTTAGAGTTATAGACAATAGATGTTATGCATTTATAACATATAGTAGAGCAAAGCATGGAAGTTCAGAAAAGAGCAATCATAAGAATATACATGCAGTAAATCTAGATAGTATTACTCATGTAAGTAATAACAGTAGGCCAGGTACGGTGGCTCACACCTGCAATCCCAGCACTTTGGAAGGCTGAGGCAGAAGGATCACTTGAGACCAGAAGTTCAAGAACAGCCTGGGCAACATCTCTACAAAAAATTTTAAAATTAGCTGGGCATGGTGGCACATGTCTTAGCCTTAGCTACTTGAAAAGCTGAGGAAGGAAGATCATTTGAGCCCAAGTATTCGAGGTTGTAGTGAGCTGTGATCACCTCACTGCACTCCAGCCTGGACAACAGAGCGAGACCCTGTCTCCAAAAAAAAATTTTTTAAAAAATAATAACAACAGTAGTATCTTTTAAAATACATGATAGCACCTTAATAAGTTATGAACACATGTTGCAATCATTAGAGAAAACACCAATTTTTTTCTTTAAAAAATATAACTAAAAAGCTAGAAAAGGGGAAATGTAATTATAAAATATTAAATGAATCCAAAAATCTTAAGAAAGACAGAAAAAGTTTATAGACTAAACATGGCAAATAGGAAACAAATATTAAGATAATAGATTTACAGTAAAGACACTTTCCTTAAATGTGCTAAATTTTTGTTATCATTATTATTACAAATAACTGTTATATTTTATTAGGTGCTTATTGTTTATCACTTAAGATGGCAAAATGTTTTATATCTTTAGTAATGTTAATGTGAGTCAGAATAATTTATTTTCAAATAATAAAACAAAATTGTGTTTCTTCCTATTAAAAAAAAAAGATGATAGATTTAGATCCAAATTACAGTAAATGTAAATGAACTAAATATTCCAGCTGAAATATAAAGCTCATCAGACTAGATAATAAGATGCAACAAAGCTAAATTAGTTGTTTATGAGAGATTCACCTTAAATATAAAGATATCAACAGGTTGAAAGTAAAGGATGGGAAAAATGCTATGCAAATCAAAAATTAGAAAGTCAGAGCTAAAAGTGGTTCATTTCAGAACAATAAAAGTTTCAAACTTAAGATAAAATGAACTTAAATTTGTTTATGCCTAATAACATAGCCTCAAAGTATATAAAATAAAAATTGACAGATCTACAAAAATAAACAAATCCACAATCATGGTGAGAGACTGTATAAGTCAGTTTTCTCCAGAAATACTGAATCAAAAGGATATATACAGTAAGAAATATATTAAGAAATTTATTTTAAGGTATTGGTTCACTCGATTGTGGGGCTGGCAAATCCCAGACCCACAGGGGAGGCCGCCAGGCTGAAAGTCAGGCTGGAACTGATGGAGCAGTCTTTACACAGAAGTTTCTCCTCTCTAGAAAACCTCAGTTTTTGCTCTTCAGGATTTCAAGTGGTTGGATGAAGCGCACACACATTTTCAGGAGCAATCTCCTTTATTTAAAGTCACCTGATTGTAGATGTCAACCACATCTACAAAAATACCTTCATAGCAATACTAATGTTACTGTCTGATTAAATAAATGGCCATGAAGCCTGGCCATGTTGACATAGAAAACTAATCCTCTTGGAGACTCTTCCACGCTTTTGTATACATGTTATACTTCAACTAAAAAAAATCATAAAGCAGTAAACAGAGCAAGCCCATGACTTGATAGCTGTGGCCTGCTGTGCTCCCTGGGCAGCTGACTCTGGGGTGGGGATTAGCCGATTCGCCCCTGCAGGATGTTTAGTGGGGGTTGCTCTTGGGACCAACACCTGTGGAGGGGACAGGACCAGGTAGGATCGGGGAGGGGGAGTAGAGATGTGAAGCAGGGGAGGCAGCAACCTCAGCCAGCCCTTGAGGGAGAGAGGAAGATGGGGTGCTCTGTCAGAGCTGTGCTGAGTTGGGACAAGAGGGCCCGCATTTGTATGTGGCAAATCACAGGGTCATTGGAGGTGGGGCACCCCCAAAGAGGGTGTGGCCTTGGGTGAGGCAGCTGTCTTCAGCTGAGACAATCTCTCTGTACCTGGAGGGGCCATGGTTAGTGCTCTTCTAGATCTGAAGGATGAATCATGGAGAATGAGACTACAATCGTTGTTATTAATAAGAGTATTTGGTGGGTCATCTTTTATGTCTGTTTCCTTAGCTCCACCTTGCTGAGCAAGAATGAAGGAACCTAGACCCATCTCTGTCACTGTGATAAAGGGACTTCATTCATGCAAGATGGCATTTGTGAAGCACCCGCTGTAAGTCTACGCTATCCTACTTTCTCAAAGGCTGTTAACAGATCCTTAGAATGTTGCTTCATGTAGTTGCTGGTTATGAGTAATTCACATTCTCTTAATTGTAATGCTTCCTTGGAAAGTCACCGCGGAGCATATAGGCTGCCTCATACATTTTCCCAGACAGGAGTTTGGCTGCCAACAGGGAATTCTGAACGACTGAAAACTCCAGATGATGAATGCACAACATAATGATGGTTAAATTAAAAAAAAAAAAGAGGATGGTAATAAAATTTCCATGAAATATTTTGTGTAAGCACAGATAGTCATTTTCTTTGTAGAGTTCTTACCCTTAAATTATTTAAAATACTTTGTTCTTTATGATACATGATGGGCAACTGTACTATGATTCTTCTGAGTGACTCAATTTTCCATTTTTTTCACATTTAATGACTTTATTTCTCCTAAGTGAATGCACAGATACTATATTAATCAGGGTTCTCCAGAGAAGTGATCCCCAATCTTTTCGGCACCAGGGACTGGTTTCACGGTTTTATGGAAGACAATATTTCCATGGATGAGTTGGGGGTTGGGAGGAGGGGAAGGGGGAGAAGAGGAGGTGGGAGAGGTGGGGGAGAGGCGGAGCTCAGGGGGCTATGCCAGCAATGGGGGAGCAGCTGTAAATACAGATGAAGCTTTGCTGGCGGGTTCCCCCTCACTTCCTGCTATGCAACAACCCCCACCTTCCTAAATTTCTAAATTTCATGGAAGGCCATTTTTCCATGGGGTGTGGGGAGCTCTTCGGTGGTCCCTAACCTGCTGCGGACCGGACCTGTACCAGTCCACGGCCAGGTTGGGGACCGCAACCCCAGAGAATCAGAGCCCATAGAGAGGTTTATTACAAGGTACGGGTTCATGTGATCACATGGCTGAGAAGTTCACAATCTGCCGCCTGCAAGCTGGAGACCCAGGAAAGCTGGGGGTGCAGCTGGAAGGCCCAAGAGCTGGAGGCCAGTGGTGTGGACTCCAGCCCAGGCCTGAGGTCCTGAGAACCAGGGGCGCAGAGGGCACAAGGTCTATATCCCGGCTCAGTCAGTCAGAGAGAACATTCCCCCTTCCTCTGCCCTTCTTTTTTTTTTTTGGTTCTATTCAGACCCTTAATGGATGAATGAGGCCCACCCACACTGGGGGGGGCGATTTGCCCACCAAGTCAAATGCTAATCTCTTCCAGAAACACTTTCACAGACACAGCCAGGGAGCGCTAGGAGCACCTGTGGCCCAGTCAGGTTGACACACAAAATTAGCCATCACAGATACAAATCAAGGTTTAATAATGTAGACTTTTGTCACAATATATTTTAAAACATAATACATTTGTGACCCTAGTTTAGGAGCACTGGATATAAACACAGATAAAAATGTGCGGGGATTCTGTGTTTGTGTCTCCAGACCCACTGCTCCCGCCCACCGGGTTCTGAGTCCCAGGAGGCCGACCCCTACGAACGGCACCAACCGGGCTCCACGGCCCGGGGGATTCGGCCCACACAGGCACGGGCCACGTGTTGGCGGTGGCTGTATTCCTGTGCAAAGGCCACTGTCCTGCAGTCTTCTCCTGCAGCTCTCGCTGGGTTTGTGTAACCTTCCCCCCTACAGTCCCCTCAGTCCTAGGGGAGGCGAGGGCTCGCCTGTGGTTGCTGCCCTTGGATGTTTCTGTATCCCTTGGGTCCCGTAGCCTCACCCAAGCCTTTGCAAATAGCCCTTGATGAAGCTCAGCTCAGCCGTGGTCTGGGTGAACCATCTGTTTCCCACCAGGACTCCATACAGCATTCTCAGCATTGGTCTCTGCGTTTACCTTTTTATCCTCTGTATTCCCCCTTGATCAAGGTTGTAATCTTCTCTTCCTATGACACTAAATTGCCCTTAATAAAACTCAAGTACCCTAAGGGTCAAAGAGGGCAAAAACAGAGCTAGTTTCAATTTTTTGAAGAGGACATCACATGAAAGATTAGGAAATGTCAAATACAAGCATTCACATACGTGTTCCGCCTTCCCAAGCAAATAAACATGCACACATGCTTTTAGAAAACCTGTGTAACCCACGCTGTTCCCAGTTCTAACTCAGCAGCTTGTTTAACTAAACGTGAACTGTTAACACCTTTGCATTAACTCTGGTTTTTCTTTTGCTTTTGGCTA
>JAQIFY010003083.1:0-12837 GCA_028533085.1 Varecia variegata | reverse complement strand
TCCTGGGTGCTATGTAATTTCTCTCAACCTCAGTTTTCTAAGCTATAAGATGTGGACAATAATACAAACCTCCCAGAGTTGGTGTGGGAAGTAAATGAGTCTATAAACATATAGTCTCAAACTCCTGGCCTCAAGCAACCCTCCTGCCTCGGCCTCCCAAAGTGCTGGGATTACAGGTGTGAGCCACCAGGCCCTATAAATATAGAGTAATTAGCAAAAAGCCTGGTATATCATGAACATTCCACAAATCTTACCTGACAATTTTATTGTTAACTTTTTATTTCTCAATAGCTAATATAGTGCTCAGTATACAGTAGGCTCTTCCTAAATATTTGTTCAATGATTACATAAATGAATAAATAAACTCAATTTAACTCAGAGTTGTTTTAAGGATGAGACAAAGTGTATGTAAAGTGATGAAAACAGTGCCTAGTACGGAGAGTGCTCAGTGAGGCTTTATCATTAGTACTCAAAGAGGCTGCTGATCTGATCAATTAGTATGATTAAGAACTACACTCAGGGCTCTTATCTAAGTCAATCATCGTCTTGTCTTTAATTGTGCACTGGGTCCCACACTCCCATGTAATCAAGGATGTAGCTTTTGCGATTGTCTCCCTTTATCTTATTTTCTTTACTCTCTCTTTACTGGATCTCCTACGGGAAATATACCTGCTGAAACAATGTAGCAATTTTTTCCTTGAATCCCAACTCCCTCCAATGACCGTCCCATTTCTCTTCTTTTTACAATTAAACTCTTTAAAGGAGTTGTCTATTACCTCTGTCTCTGGTTCTTCCCCTACAATTCTCCCTTAACCCATTCCCATCTTACTTGCGTCCCACCTCTCCACAGAAACTTCCTTTGTCAAGGTGGATAATGATTTACACATTGTCAAGTCAAATGTTGAAGTCTTGGTTCTCAGTTGACTTTATCAATCAGCAACAGTGACAGTGGTTTCCTCCTTTTTTGAAACTTTTTTCATTTGTTTTCTAGGACACCTTTCATTCTCAATTATTCTTCTGCTTAACTAGCCTACTTTTTCTTAACCTCCTTTGCTGGTTCCTCCTAATATTTCCAATTTTCAAGTTTTGTCTTAGTATTAGAACCTTACCTCCTGGCGAGGTGGCTCATACCTGTAATCCTAGCACTCTGCGAGGCCGAGGCGGGAGGATCGCTTGAGGTCAGGAGTTCGAGACCAGCTTGAGCAACAGCGAGACCCCATCTCCACTAAAAAATAGAAAAAATTAGCCGGGCATGGTGGCTCACACCTGTAGTCCCAGCTACCCGGGAGGCTGAGGCAGGAGGATTGCTGGACCCAGGAGTTTGAGGTTGCTGTGAGCTAGGCTGATGCCACCGCACTCTAGCCCAGGTGACAGAGCAAGACTCTGTCTCAAAAAAAAAAAAAAAGAGCCTTACCTTCTTTCTCTGTATTTGGTCTTTATGTTATCCCATCCAATCCCATAGCTTTAAATACCATCTAAAAGTTGATGATTCCCAAGTTTATAGTTTCACCTTCAACCTCTCTGCAACTGCCTACATGTAACTGGCTACTTGATTTTTCCACCCAGGTATCTACCAGGCATCTCACATGTAGCATATCCCACACTGTGCTCTTGGTTGCACCCTCCTTCCCCTCCCCCAGTCGTAACTCCTCCCCAGTTCTCCTGTCTCAGGTACGGAGACTCCATCCGTACCTGAGATGGAACTTCTGTTTGTCTTTGATTCTTCTACACCCCTTCATCTAGTCGCTAAGTAGGTGACTGCTCCCTTCTCCCACGCATATGTCTAGATCTACCTACTGGCAAAGGTAAACGTTATTTATGGAAGACTTTTTTCAACGTTAAATCATCCTGCACGCTGCAGTGTGTTCACATCATTATGGAGTGACTCATCGCAGGCTCCCAGCCCTCCCCGGCCTTCCTTTCCCGGCTCCTCCCAATCACCTGCTAATTGACTATTTAAAGTGGGCTTGGGAGGGAAATCTCCTTTGAAAGCAGGCCTCACCGTGAGTCAGAGGTGACAAATGCGCCTTTTGGCTTCCTATCCTCCCAGAGGCACAGTTGTAGCTTGTCCAATCTCCTACTTGGTCGGTGCCCAAGTGCAATCTGGCTCCATTTGGATCCGGCTGTGCTTATGATGTGAGGACTAGGGTGTTCGTTGAGGGGCCACAGCATCCTCCCTAGGAACAGAACGAAACTATAAAACACACAATATCCCGAGTGATATGTGAAACTTATTTGTACGATTGCGATTAAAAATAAAAACAATAAAACCAGCTTTAATTGGTAATTAATCATAACCATAACCTGCTTATGAATCTCAGTTTTCCATGTACTGTCACATTAGATTAAGCCTAAACTCCCATCCGAACTTACTAAAAATGGTTTTAGCATTTTATGACGTATCAATACTAACAATTTAAGTTTTAAAAGATACCTCCCACAGAAAACTTGAAAGTATTTTTGCTTCTCTTTTTCCAGGGAGATCTTATAATTGAGGGATCACGGATATAGGCCCTAACACTTTCTAAATTTGTTAAAAATATTTGGCTGCAACTTAGATGCTGCTGCTGATAATAATTACAAACACAATAATTATAACGTTTGTTTAGTACGACTTGAGTTCACGCAGTCATGTGGTGGGTTAATTAACGTGTATCTTTGTGCATGCTGACCTAACTACCAGGTGGCCTTTAGAAATAAACCTGTAAGAGGTGCTTAATTTCTAATAAAACAAATATACAGTAGGGTTAACTTTCCTAATTCACAAGTGGTCATCAGCCTTTCCCCCACCTACAGCATCTAGCACAGGTAGATAAATCTTCCCGAGACTTTGTTCTCTCGTGCCATGTCACTGTTAAGTGCCTTTAATGGTTTTACATTTCCAATAGAAGTCAACTCAATCTTACACACACACACACACACACACACACACACTCCACAGCACACACGCACACACGCGGTACCTACCCTATAAGAGACGGTGAGCTAGGCTAGCAAGAAACTACTAGAACAAAAGAAGATGTAGCTCCTGTCCTCAAATACAGGTTTACAAGGTGGATAAGGGCTAAATTTGACACCTTTACATTTGATATCTTTTAAAATCTCATCCTAACCTACTTTTCTAACTTTACGTCCACTGAATCTTAGATAAACTCTCTGCTGAAGTCAAAATGTCTGCTTACTCTCCCCAAGCACGCTTTGCGCATCTGGATTCTTACCTGGGTTTTTTCTAACCTATTTTCCCACCCCTTTCCTCTAAGCCCTGCTCAGACCTTGCCTTGTTCCCTCATCCCTAGTCCACACGGATTCCCCCTTCACTTTGACATCGTGACTGCTTTGCTACTCACCTTCTCATCCATGTGTCTTATCTTCCCAAACTGGCTGTGGCCTTCCTAAGGACGGAACTATGTCTTGTTTATTTTTACACACCTCACACAGGCATATAAAATTTTTATATTTATATTTATTCCCTTCTAAGAGTTCATTACTTTACTTTTTATTTTCAGAAGTGGAACTTTTTAATCTTTTAAATTTCTGTGTTTCTGAGCCTCTAGTATAAACAATAAAAACAATAAAACAATAAAAACAATAAAAACTCTCCAGGCCCACTTACGTATAAGCATCACATTCTTCGAGACTCTACTTAAGCGTACCAGATGGCTCACTGGCAGGTATTTAGAAATGACGCTGGTGACAGTAAGGAAAGAGGAGGGTTGGCAGTCTGGCCCAAGTATCATAAATTGGTATCTTTTTGTTCCCAGTCTGGATTTTAAACTTCAGATACTCTTAATTGATTTGTGCTAAACAAATTCACAAATAATTGAATTTAAAATTGGCTCTTATAGGAACCAATTTTGTCCAGGATGTTCTCTTCCCGGCACTTCCTATTCAGGAACAAAATGTGGTTGGGAAATTTGGTGAATAGAGAATAAGCAAAGGAAACTGAGTATTTTTAAGGCATCTTCTATCAAGATACGATACCTTGAAGAGTCTTTATACGAGACTGAAATCATTATCAGGGATCTTAACACAAGACTGACTAATTTCTACTTTTCAATTCTAATTTTCTTAGAACTTTTTTGTGATCACTACTTTGGATTTGCACTTATTAGAATTTCACTCTTTCTCATTTTAATATATTGTCATAATCCATACAATGTCTATCTTTCAGACTGTGTCACTTTTGCACTTTTGATTGATTGCTTTTCAGGTGCTTTGCACATCTCTAATACTTAGTTTGTATCCTTGCTTTTTTTTCTTTTTTGAGACAGAGTCTTACTCTGTTGCTTGGGCTAGAGTGCAGTGGCGTCATCATAGCTCACAGCAACCTCAAACTCCTGGGCTCAAGAGATCCTCCTGCCTCAGGCTCCCAAGTATCTGGGACTACAGGCGCGAGGCGAGTCACCACACCCAGCTAATTTTTCTATTTTTTGTAGAATTGTAGTCTCACTCTTGCTCAGGCTGGTCTTGAACTCCTGAGCTCAAGGGATCCTCCCACCTGGGCCTCCCAGAGTGCTAGGTTACAGGCATGAGCCACTGCGCCCAGACTGTATCCTTGTTTCTTAACAGCTATTAGGGCTTTTGAATTACGGCATGTTTTCTAAGAAAGGAGCCAGGATTTACAATCTCTAATAGTGGGTGATAATAAGAGGACAAGTTAAAACATTCAACTCTAACAATCAATGGAAATAGTTGAGAAGTTGAGGGGTGAGAGCAACACTTGTCAGAGTTAAACTGTGTTGACAAATTATTGATGTTCCATAACCTATCAATTTCTTTTCTAGCAACAGTGTTTATCACATTAAAAGAAACTGCTACTTTGCTCTTTAATGCAGGAGAAAACATTTTTAAAAAAATCTTTCACATGTCAAGATTTGATATAGAAGTATTAATTGCTTTTGCTTTAACTGGACATTGTGTTACAGCAGGAGTCACCCCTGTTTTAGAACAGCTGGATCTGACCCTCCTCTAAACATATGCGTCATTGGCAAATGAAACAAAATAAATAAAATTAATCTGTGAGGAGCTGCAGTAAAACAAAGTCCCTCTAATATAAATAAGACTGGAACAGAATGTGCCCATTTGAAAAAAATCACGACGAAACTGACCACAATTGTTCAAAGCCAACTGAAAAATTCCTTTCCATGCTTCAGCGGGATCCCACTCTATCGTCTAAGGTGTGTAACAGTGTAAGTAATGCGATCACCTGGAAGCTGCCGGGGGTAGCCAAAAGGCATGTCCTAGAAATGATGCACCACTAGTCACTGCAAAGCTACAATTTGCACAGTGTGTCTTCTCTGAGTTTGTTTGACCAAAAAAAGGAATCAGTGATATAAGAAGACTAAAAAAATAGGGGATAATTTTGTCAAAAATAATTTCGCTATTACTTGTCATTACTCATTCAGTTGTCATTGTAAAATCCTTTACAGTATTGTTAATTCTATCTTCACAAATATCTTATTTCATCAACTAGCTCATCGAAAGCTTTCCACAAACTTTACCTTTTTGCATTTCTCTTATGCATAGAAAAGAAATTTGTATGTGTTCTTTGCTTAATAAATGTGTTTTGCATTTTTGATTGAGGAAGGAGATTGTGCTTAAAAATATGATGTATATACTACTGGGATCAGCAATTTACAGAAAACAAGAACATAATAAGATATAGTTTAAGTCTATTTTGAACATACTTCCGTGGATACCTAGAAGGCTAATCTAGATGTCATAGAGTGATAACACTTTGTTTTCTAAACGCAGATGTACTAGCTAGTAAAAGGCTCTAATTAACAGCATATTAAATAATAGGATTGATTTTATCATGTACACAAACTGATGACTAATACATAGGCATTTTTTGTATAGTCAAATTCTTCGTAGTTCAATCTCATAAGCATTATATTATGCAAACGTGTAGAAAAAAAGTTAGAAAATATATTTATGAAATGATCTGTAAAATTTTTCCTTTTTTTGGTAAAAATACCAGGGTGACTTAAAATTTAACAATTTCTAGAAATTTTTTCCTTTTGTTTAATAATTTTTTGAAAAGATAGCACAGTACTAAACAAAGAGTAAGGAAAAATGTTTTATTTCCAAAAAACTTTTTAAAAATTCCAATTTCATGGCTGTTTCTTCCTTAAAGCACATGTAAATTACAAGAAATAAGCTGTGAATGATGAGTCTTTGATATTGCATTACTGCATATTTAATAATTTAACACTGATAAATTATTTAGAAAAGAAAAACTTTATTTATAAGAACCATAAAAGGAATAAAAAGTAACTTAAAATTCCCATCTGTGTAATTTATTTTATTAAATTACAAATAATGAAAAATGGTGGTGTATAAATTACCATCAATGTCTGGGCGCAGTGGCTAACGCCTGTAATCCTAGCACTCTGGGAGGCTGAGGTGGGAGGATGGCTTGAGGTCAGGAGTTTGAGACCAGCCTGAGCAAGAGTGAGACCCCATCTCCACTAAAGATACTAAAAACAGAAAAAATTAGCCAGGCAAGGCAGCACACGCCTGTAGTCCTGGCTACTTGGGAGGCTGAGGCAGTAGGATTGCTTGAACCCAGGAGTTTGAGGTTGCTGTGAGCTAGGCTGACGCCATGGCACTCTAACCCAGGTGACAGAGTGAGACTCTGTCTCAAAAAAAAAAAAAAAAATTACCATCAATACATATTGCCTCTCATCACCAGGAAATGGAATTAAAGAAAAAAAATACATAATGCCATTGTTTACCATATTTGTAAAATACAGATAATTTAATATTAATGAATTGAGAAGGAAGAAACAAAATACAGTATATTTGGACTGAAAAAGCTATAATATTTCTCTTTTCTTAAATGCTATTATTTATATTCTCATTTTCTTTTGAATTTGCTGGAAGTTTATAATAACCATTGTGTGTGAGCATATAAAATTAGAGACTCAAAAATTTTAGGGAACTCAAAACCCTCTAGGTAAATGTTTCCCACTGTGGCAATTTGTAGCAACACACCTCAACACAGCCCTTCAGCTGTTGCTCGGACATTTGGAGCATCGAGCTTCGTATTTTACAGATGATTCTTAATTTGGGGGAAAATGTCTTACGTTTGGCCAAACTCAGCGCTACCCCACAATGGTTGTTATTCTGCCCAGTGGAACATCTTGCCCTTTGGAATCTATCTCCCTCCCACCCTCCTTTCTCCTGTTAAATTTCCTGTTTCCTCAAAAACAAAACACTGCACATAGTTTTTTTCAGGCCCTTAACCGTCATTCTAGGTGTTCAAAAGTGTCCTTTGTGAAGCTTGACTCCTGGGACTGGACACACTTCCGAGGTGGCGTAAGCAGCACGTTGGTCTCATTCCTTTCTTGTTCCAGACGTTAATTTTCTGGTAATACAGCCAAACAGAACGTTTGTTTTTAGCAGCTACACTAAAGCTTACGTTAATCTTATAGTTAATTACATAGTCATAGATCTATTTTTATGAGTTCTTATGCAGTCTGGACTTACGAAGTGTATAGTTTGAAATTCAATGCACAGTTTTACTAACATGTTGTATTGCATTTCATGTCGCCTGTTTATTATGATTGTTATTTAGTATTTGCGATAGCCTTAGCATCTCTTCTCTCCAGTGCATCCGTGTGGACTGCTGCCGGACTCGATATTTCCATTCTGTTTATTTAAGTCCTCTACGCAAAAACCAAATTAAGTCAAACATTTTGTTCTAGCCTTGAAAGCTCTGTGCAGCAAAGCGCTGTCGTGGCTCCCAAGCGCTTATGGAGAAAGCCCCGCAGTGTGGAAAGAGCATTGGCCAAACGGCCACAGGTCTGCTTTCTAGCCTGGCTCTGACACTCGCTGGTTGGTAGCCTAGGAAGGCATTCAGACTCAGTTTCCTTATCTGGACTAAAATGGAACAAAATAGCCCATCTACCTACTTTCAAGGTTTTGGGGATTTTAGAAAAGATAATACACATGGAAATGAAGGCCTATAGAAATGTAAGGTCTTGAGAATACAGAGAATGTCAAGCCCCTGTCATGCTGTGGAAGGCCTTTCATGACCTCCCCTGACCTGTTTTCCAGTCTTGTTTTCTGCTTCTTGCTGCTGCCTCCTTTCCTGATGGCCTGAACACTTCTTATTTCTCACTATTCCCTAACCACTTTTATATGTTCACGCTTCTGTGTCTTTGCTAAAACTGCCTGTCTCTTTTTCTCTCTCCCTCACTTCCACTGGTAGAATTGCTACTCCTTAATTCAAGGCCAAACCCAAATGCCATCGCTTCCTTCAACACGTGATCTCCCTGGTCAGAATCAATCTCTCCCTGCACAGTACTCCTACGGAAGCAAATCTGCTCCCTCAATGTTTCCTTTTCATTTTCTGCCCTATATTCCAGGTAGTCTTATTTCTATTTGTTTGCCCAACGTGAGGGGTGAGGAACATGCCTTACATACTTTTATATTCCTGCAGTACTCTGAATTGTGCTTATTATTATTCCATTTTTATAGGTTTGAGCGTAGGCAAGGCAGAGAGGTCAAACCATTTGCTAAGCTCATGTTATCTTTTAAGTGGCAGGAAGATCCTCGTCTGCCTGATTTCAAATCCGGGGCTCTTCCTGCAGCGTATACAGGCTTCTCTGCCTCTGCTGTCAGGACTATTCAATAAATACTTGCTGATGTGAGTTAATGCTCATCTTCTTTTCTTCCTCAGCCTCATCTTCCCCCTTTAGTCTCCCTATTATGGAATTGTATTTATCTTTGCTCTGGAAGTTTGCAATGTGCTTTCATGTCATCTCGAGAGCATCGTTGACTGAGTCCAGGTTGACCGTCTTTTGCTATGAACAGTATGAAGGTGACATTTTTTTTCTCCCACAGGATTTTTAAAATTTCCACATCACCAGTTAGACGGTTCTTACTGGTCAGAATAAATCTAGAGTATCAACTCCTCAGTGTTCCCTCTAAGTTCTGAAATACAACTTTCGGTATCACATGTTCTGCTCTGATCAAAATCACGTTAAAAGCTGCTGATGCTGAAGCTGTGTTCAGAGCACCCTCCCCAGGCCACGCGCTTGCTTACCTTGGGGCGGTTCTCCCGCGCTGGGTCTTCGGGAAATTATTCCTGGCTTCTTACCTCCTACCAGTCCCAAGCCATCAGGTAGCCACATGCAGAACTTAGTTCAGCTTTGGTCTTAGGGCTTTTATCACTCTCTCCTTTGGCAACTAACTTCTAGGTTTAAAATCTGTGCTTGATGGATGTATAATGAATTCTAAGGCTCTTTGACTTAATAACACCTGAAATTGACGTTTATTGAGTGCGTTCTCTGTGTCAGGAACTGGGCTAAATGTCTTACATATATCGTCTCTTTTAATCTTAAAGTGCCAAAAGTATTCCCATTTAACAGGTTAGAAAATGAGGCTTTTTAAGGTTAACTGACTTGCTTAAAGAGAGAGAGGGCTTGCCTCTACACTTGCGTGGTGCCAAAACTCATAATCTTGACCAGAACCTAGTCATTGCTGTCTTTTCCCACCTGGGAGCTAGTCATGAATTGACACGTATACCTACATTGTTGAAAATAATTTATTATTTACATTCAATTTATGTATGCATATATATTCAAATTGTACATAGGCGGCTTTTGTGTTTTTCTCATAACAATAGCGATTATACTAATGATATGCAAATTATTCAATAACCATTAAAAATACTTACAGTTACTTTTTTATCCTTGGAGTTTAATATTCATAAAAAGCAACAATATTAAATGAATTTTGTCATAATAATAGATAACATGTATAGAGCGTTTTCTGTGTGGTAGGTATTATTTAAAGTGCTTCTCATGTTTTATTTCATTTACCCTCTCAGTAACCCAGTGAAATAGGGTTATTATTAGCTTTTAAGATGAGGAAAACAGAGGCACAGGGACGTCTTTTGCCCTAGAGCCTTGCTGCTCATGAACCAGCTGCATCCGCATCACCTGGGAACTTGGAGATGCAGACTCAAGCCCCAGCCCACTCCACACAGTCAGAATATGCATTTGCCAAGAGTCTTTGGTTTCACGTGCACAGTAAATTAGAGACACACGTCCCTAAATCAGCTGGTGAGGATGAAGCCAGGATTCAATCCTGTGCAGTGAGACTTTGGAACCAGAATCCTCAAACACCACATCAGGTTGTCTTCAAAATCTCTGAATGAGAAAATATTTCTGAATGTGTAATATTTAACTATTACAAAATTAAAAAATTCCATATACTTAATGTACTGATGTATTATGTGAAACATGAGTAGGATTTTGCTTTCACAAATTATACTTAATAAAATATTTGTCTCATAAATCACTTTTATGTTTGATTATTTACCATGATCCAACTTTACTTCATTTTTCTACTTTCTCCTCCATCTCTTCTTTTTATTCATTCTTTAAAAAATGCACTCATTTATTCCATAAGCATTTGTAGAGTGCCTTATATTGTCAAGCAAGTTTTTGTGGTATAGGAAAACAAAGAAGAATTATATACAATTCCTGACCTCAAGACACTCCGCGGCATTGGAAGACAGAGAACTACAAGTTTAAATGACCGACGTAATGGAGTTACACACACAGGGCAAGCGGGACATAGCGGAAAAGATGTCTTCACTGAGGTGCCCCCAAAGCAGACCCTAAGGTAAAAATCTACATGTAAGCAGTGTTTCGGTAAGCGAAGGAAATGCCACTACAGGGGTGGTCAAGGAAGAGGAGAAAGGGAAAGTGGACAATGAAGCCAACTATCCCTGCCCAGGACTGGAATTTAACCCACTGTGGGAATTGGGGAGCTGGTATGAAACACCTGCCCCACAGCTATTTGCCACCCAAGGGGTCGGAATTAGAATGTTTCTATCTCCACCTCCGTCAGGCACAGGTGGAAGTTGCTCCTGGGGATGTTCATTCGGGCCGATTGAGGCTTGCTCCACAAGCAGACGCCATGTGCCCTGGCAGAGAAATGCAGATACTGGCAACTGGAAAGAGGCCTAAATGCCCCGAGTTGGTAAGGGGGAGGGGTACGGACCAGGCATCCATAGCCTCTGCCGCAAGAGGTACTTAAGCCAGTCTGAGAAGCTCAGGGGAAGCTACACTAAGGACGTGAATCTTGAGTCTACTCTTGATGGCAAAAGCTTTCCACTAGGCAGATATGGAAGAATCAGGAATATCTTTTCCAGGAAGAGAGAACAGCAAGTGCACAGCCGGAGAGGAATAGAGATCATGGAATATTTGTAAAACTAAAAGTTGTTTAATGCTCCTCTGAAGGGTAGCACCAAGAAATGAAACTGGACTGATGGGTTGGACCAGGTAAAGAGGGGCTCTGTGTGCTGTGCCAGGTCCGGTTCTTCTCTCATGGAAGGCTTTTGAGTAGAGGAATGGCATGTTCATATTTATATTTTTTAAAAGATCACTTTGGCTAGAGTACTGGGAATTGATTAAAGGAGGTGGAATGAAGGCAGAGATATTTTGAAAAGGGGTCTAGCAAGACAAGATGAGGGTGGCAGTTATAATGGAGGAGAAAGTACAAATTTGAGACAGTTCATATCGTAAAGTGATAGGACCTTGTGGCTGGTTTGCTAAAGGAGAGGAGGCGGGGGTCAACGAGGGACTCAAGATGACTCTAAGACTCTGGGATGGATGACTATCTGTGTTGGTGTCCTTAACCACAAGAGGCCACACAAGAGAGGGTCCAGGGAGGGAGGGAAACAAGGGAACCTTGAATGTGGAGAGCAAGTATGTAAAAGAGGAGGGGCTGAGAATGAGCTGCGTTAGGGATGCCCGAGGATCATTCAGGAGGACAAGTTTTACAGGCGAAAGGACACACAGCTCTGGCGTTTGAAAGTGTTACTAAATGGTATCGTATATTCTTGCTTCCCACCAGGAAATCTAATTCCACATTCCCAGATTTTGCAGCTGGGATAACTCCTGAAAGTAGGAGAAAAAGAGATAGAACCAAAAACAGCACATACTATTTTGTCTTCTAGAAATCCAAATCTCTACTAGATGATGCTTTGGGAGCTGAGGTAACTTGGTAGCATCATTTCAAGTCAATTTTCTCCACAGTTTGCTTGGAACCATTGTCCCTCACTTAAAGAAATACAATGGTGCTAAAAATGGCTTCCGTAAAAGATGATTTTAAACAAGAAAGCCCTCTACAATCTCAGTCTAAAAGGACTTGAGACATCTAGGATGAAAAATTCAGAGCAGACATTATTTATTTTTCCTCTTAACGACCATGTAAAAATGAGCTAAGATATTGATTGCTGCAGCCGCCATTCCTAATCACTCCAGATTTGAAATGGCCTCAGAGCACACCTGATTGTCCTGACCGAAGAATACATTTTTCAGGTGAGCCATGATGTGAAAAGCGTTGGGAAGCGTTTTTGTAATGTGTACTTAAAGTCAACATTCATTGATTAACAACATTTATTAAAGTCCTACTCTATTCCAAGTACATTGTATTGAGGTCATTTTTATAGAGTTTCCTAACAAAAGAAAATCTTAAATTCATAATAGTCACCCAAATGTCTTGAGTGGGAATAATAAAACACTTATTAAGGGATTATATGTTGCTTTTTAAGTACATTTTGAAAATCTTTTCATTTGAACACATTTTGAACATCATTTTTTTTTTTTTTTTTGAGACAGAGTCTCACTCTGTTGCCCGGGCTAGAGTGAGTTCCGTGGCGTCAGCCTAGCTCACAGCAACCTCAAACTCCTGGGCTTAAGTGATCCTACTGCCTCAGCCTCCCAAGTAGCTGGGACTACAGGCATGAGCCACCATGCCCGGCTAATTTTTTCTTTATGTTTTTAGTTGGCCAGATAATTTCTTTCTATTTTTAGT